>SJJU01013417.1:0-11051 GCA_012932125.1 Conopomorpha cramerella
ATCTTGCGCATATCATCAGTCCACCTTACCTGAGGGCGTCCTACACTCCGTTTATATATATACCAATATTATAAAGAGGAAAGGTTTGATTGTTTGTTTGAATTAAATAGGCTCCGAAACTAGAGGACAGATTTGAAAAAAATTTTTGTTATGTTAATTGTTGTTAAGCTACATTATTCCTGAGTAACATAGGCTATATTTTATCCATAAATTCCCACGGGATCGAAAAAACGCGAGTAACACCGCCCGGTACAGTATATATTGCATAGTTAGAACAAAAAGGACCCATATACGAAACATGCCAATTTTGTAATTTATGTTTTGTATGTCTTATGTTAAGGTTCAATTTCATAAAATGACACATTTTGTTTTGTGTCACTTTCGTTCTAACAGTGCGATATATAAAAGGAAGCCGTGTAAGTTATACTATTTTTAAATCAAGAACGGCTGAAACGATGAGGCTGACAATCGAGGAGGTACCTTGAAACTAGGAGTACACTTTATGTAGTTTGTATGGAATACTAAAACTACGCGAATGAAATGGCAGGGTGTCCACTAGTTATTTTATAGATGTAGCTCTATGAATTTTAGCCGATGCACTCCACTAAGAGTCTTTTGCTGTTTATAACCAAATAGTGAAGAAAAACATCTTAAGGAAGGAAATTTTACGTAACTGTTTAGCATAAAAAACTTTCCCTACATACATTATTTTACGACAGAGTTGGACTCTTGGTCTGTAGGGCCACGTTCGTGGGTTGGATTTTCACGCCTCTGACATAGGTAACAATATTCTTCACCGGATATACAGGCGAGAATATAATCAAAGCCATGCTCAAGCTTACCTTTGTTGTTTGATTATATCTGTGCGCGTTTCATTAAAAAAATATCTGACAAAGGTAGGTAATAGTGGCGAAGCTAGGAGGTAAGCCGGTAGTGAAAAATAGGCACTTAACCGATGCTTATTTAGATTTTTTTATTTGTCTTACTTATTTGAGCTATAATAAGTCCCTACGCTACTTAATTTCCTTGAAAATATTTGTTAATGTGCCTGGCAGGCTTGTCTTGTACTACCGGCTTACCCCCTAGCTTCGCCACTAGTAGGCAATCAATTGAGGCATTTGTTGTGTGCTTTTTAGTTAGTTCTTTGTACTTAGTTTTATCTCTCAATGTACCCAGTTTAAGCTATTTAGTAAACGACGTCTAAAAAGGAGTCTCTCTCAATTTAACCGTATTATACACTATGCTTTTTTTAAGTTTGTCCGCCAATAACTTCGTCGTTTATGAACCGTAAATTAATAATTTTTATAATTCGTTTTTTTTGTCAGAATCAAGAAATTTCAACTAAAACTAATCCCTAGTATTTAATTGAATACGGACCATCTATACTTATTTCGGTATCTCTTCCCGTTATTTGACCATTGTTTGTATTCTTGGACATTGACAATTGATCAAAAGCCAATGTCCAATTTCTATTTCCTTACAATAATCGGGTAATATATTTGTCTATCGTGTTGCAACACACGGTAAACAAGGCCACAGGAAATAAATGGAAACACACTCGGAATTTCAATCTAATCGTGCCTATTTCATATAGGATGAGTTCTAAAATTGAATTTGACTGTTCTAACATTTGACACAGTGAAGGCTGACCTAGGTTATATCAAGGAAAATACTTAGTAGTACTTCGGCACCGTATGAACTCAATGGTGAATGATACGCGAAAAATTACTGTTACCTTGAAATAAATATATACTTGAAACTGTGTCTACAGTGATATTAAAGGTAGATTGTAAAATAGGTAAAACACTTTTTTATTTAACCATCGTCAACTAGATTTTTTTTTAAAACAGTAAATAAAGTAATAATCCAGAAGCCTAGAAATAGAGCTAGGCCTTTGTCCAGCAGTGGGACACAGAAATGGATTAAATAAAAAAAGTAATACATGGTTTTCGTTTTATTATATCTATGAATGTTTATATTTTATTATATCTATGTTTATTACATCTCTGTAGAGATTTTCTTGTTCTCTACACACCATATAGTTAATGTACTACCGACACTGTGAAATAAACTTGAGCTTTTTCTACCATTATCTTTGTAAATAATACGGATCTCATTAGATTGGTACAGTTTTTTTGCAGCGACACAAAAAATACTTAAGTGCCGGTTACGCGTTGATGTCTTTCCTATTGTATATTTGTTATACGCCCCCGTTCCGCTAGACGTCCTGGCAGACGGCTACGAAGTACGGTCAAGGACAATCTTACATACAGAGATATATTTTTAATAAAAACTCTCGTAGATGCACTAAAATTATATTCCTAACACTGAAACTACAACTTTATATAACTTTAAAGAAATAAGAACACTTTATTCAGTAAAATTTTGACATATTTACGGTTTTCTTATGTATGCCACTGTCGGAACTGAACCAAATGAAAATGGGACTAAACGAAAAGCATTACCTTTCATATAAAAAAATGTCGCTTCACCTAGTCAAAAGCTTTGAAAAGAAAAAATAGAGACAAATCAAGAACCTCCTCCTGTTTTTTTTTAAGTCGGTTTCTAATATTTGAATAGATTTTTTTTTACAATTTATGTAAGGTTTATTACCATACCATATAGCTATAACTTGCTTAGTACCTAGCTTTTTTATCGTGAGAGAATCTCTGCCAGAAACGGGCAAATGTCCAAAACCTCAGGGTGACGATCACACCGCTGTCGCGGGGCAGGTCCTTGAAGGCAGCCTAAAGCTTTGCGTCAACCTCATTTATCCAATGTTATTGTAATAAACAATGCCCTAACAGGGTCCATATAAAAGTAACTATAATCTATATGCTTGTTTTATATGACGTAGTTTTGCTAGTGTTGTTTGGCTGGCGGAGCAACTTTTATTATAATAAAGAAATTATTGACCGGAATCGAATGTAATTTTTATTTCAATTATTTGTTTCAGGCCATTGTCCCATTTAGTAACAAATAAAAAAAAATAGTTTTTGGACCATATACAAAATTAATTAAATTGATTAATATAATCAACAAAATCACCACCCATATTTTTTTAAATTATGAAATCTTTAGAATAGTGATATCATTGGACCAAACCCGGTGTTCTTTACATTTGAGATGAATTCAATTCAATTACACGCGTTATTGAGAAAACAACTAATTGGCAGTTGATACAATTATTAGTTTGATCAATCGATAATATGGAAGTCGTTATTTGTACAAATTGTTGATTCGTGCAACATAGTTGCAAGATTTACCTATGTTGGCAACAACTTCAAAGACGTGGTATTATACTTTTGTTGAAATTTAAAAACACCAAGTTTTTTTTACCTAGTTGATTTAGTTTTCTTAATGATTTTGACCATGTTAAGTAGAACCATGTATGAATGTAGATGAAGCGAAAGGGGATGTCAGGACCGTGACAAATGGAGATCTGTAGTCTCTGCTTACCCCTCTGGGAGACAGTCGTGAAGTGTATGTACTTGTGTTATTGAATTAAACACACTTAGAGACAGACAACGAAATAGATATATATATATATATACTTACTTAAATACATTTTGTTTCTATTTTTTGTATAATGTACACTATAAATAAATTAACATAAGACAATCTCTTCCCCCAGGAATCCTGCCGGAGGCTCTGCGGAGCAAGTGCGCGCGCTGCACGGAACGGCAGAAGCGCACCGCTGTCAAGGTCATCAGGAGGCTGAAATACGAATATCCGGAGGAGTGGGGCAAGCTGTCCGGGAAGTGGGACCCCACCGGTGACTTCACCAGGTTCTTCGAGGACTACCTAGCCAAAGAGGTCTACAACACTATACCTAATACTGGTAAGTGTGATGGATTTTTATCTGTCATTGTACTTTTAAGTTAACATACGTTTATGTTTACATTTTGGCAAAACAACGTTTGCTGAGTCAGTGTACAGTGTTATGAGAAAATACAATTTTATATAAAACAATATAAAACATTTTTCAAAGAAACGCGCACTGACATTATATTCGTTTACATTTCTCTTCAATTAACCAAAAAATTTTATGTGACATATCAATTATAACCAAAGACATATACGATTTTACGAAGATTTATGTGATACCCCGTTTAAAGTACACTCGGGAGCAATGAAATCGACTCATTTTATTACTGTAACCAGTATTATACTGAGTCAATTTCAATGCTCCCGAGTGTATTAATAAATTTCTGGTGTCGATGATATAGTTTGTAATGGAAGCGTCTATTTTTTTCTTTTCGGACATTGACTCCTTTTCAAATAGGCCCAGTAAAGTGTACAGAAATAGTAGACTTTGGCTTAAATAGGTATTTCAAACCCGTGTTTTAAGCGATTTCAAAATAGGAGGTTATTCATTTCGACCGAACATAACATTTTTTTTATGTCAGTTCGCGGATAACTTCGTTGTTTATTAACCGATTTTGATGATCGTTTTTCTTATGGAAAGCAGATATTACATAGGTGAGATTTATATTTCTTTTAAATTACTGTATAGATTTATCATCATCATCATCAGCCCATACTTGTCCACTGTATCGATTAATATAATCGTATTATGCGTATTATTTCGTGACAGGAAGATAAATGAAATTTAACCACCCACTTGTTGTATTGAAATATCTAAAAGTCACGACGATACAAATAAAACAATGAAAAGATCATTGTTTACAATTCATGTAATTGACAAACAAAACCTTGACCTTTTATATGATGTCGAATCAGTCACTAAATAATAAATAACATGTTTTTATACCTTTGTCCTCAAGTTCTGTTCCTAACAAACTAAATCGTATTTTTAGTGTACCTATAAGCTAACAACTTGTTGCTCTCACTTTGATCGTCGTTTTCGACGTACATTTCCGCTATTGTTAAGGTGTATAATATTGTTTTATGCACTACTTCATATATCTATTGCTCCAGTGGAAGAGCTCCGGTACTTATAGCACAGCAGTGGCGTGCACACCATATAGACAAAAAGACACTGCCTACCTTAGTATATTGGTTACCTGACCTAATAATAGAGTTATTGGAAGAACTTTTTTTGTTGTACTCACGACATGGGCTAACGAAGGTCCTGTGTTTTGTGGGTGATTAGATAGGTAGCTACCTATACTTCGTAAAGACAAGTTACCTATACAGTGATGATTACGGCCTACCTTGTCGTAAAAGCCAGTGCATGCTTCATATATCTATTGCGCCAGTGGAAGAGCTCCGATACTTATAGCACAGGTACTTCTACTATAATAAGTACGGGATGTTTAACTTATGAAGGATATTTTTTGTTCATAACCTGTCATTCCATGTGTACTTGTTTATTCTTGAATAAAACATTATTATTATTTCAAATGTCAACGAGACTTCTACCAAGTACGTACCCCGTACCAAGACCGTGCGATGTTATCACGATGGCAGAATACATTACCTGTTAAATTTTACTTTGTGTGCTGTTATCATAATATACAGGGTGGCGCATTCAAATCGGTCAGTATGGGAAAGTCTGAAACTATAACACATATGGCGTTTTGTTCTTAGGAACCATGTCACCGATTTTATAAGAAGAAAAACTGCATTCATACATTTAAAAAATAACCTGTACTCAGCACGGGTATCGAACCCGAATGTTTTGAGAGAAAAAAAACTGACACAATTTCTATTTAGAGATCGATTCCATAGGTCTTAAGAAGTAAATGTTTCTATCAAACATAATGTCTAAAATTAATACAATGCATTGTTTCACATACTTTCATTTATTTTAGTTGGAAGTGGCCACTGTTTTTTAATACAATATTAGAACTTTTTTTTTAATGGAAGTATGCAGTTTTTCTTGTTATTAAAATGGATGACATGGTTCCTAAGAACAAACCTTCTTATGTCTCACAGTTTCATACATTCCCATACTGACCGATTTGAATGAGCCACCCTGTATATGAACTTAAGGAACATGAAGAATCTGTGATACTTAGAAACTTGAAATGGCCTTTACAATCGTCTGTCCCTGGTTGTGCGCCACACAATGTATATTGAGAATCTTCTCTGTTTTCCATCGATTAAAAAGCAGAATACATATAACTCAATATTGTTCACCGGGTATATAGGCGCGAATATAATTACAAAGACAAGCTCGAGCTTACCTTTGTTATTTTACTCTATCTAGTAAAATACATTATGTCTAGTAAACCATAGTACCCGGTGAACAATATTTAGTTATAATGTCTGTGCGCGTTTCATTAAAGAATACATATATCATCATCATCATCAGCCCGTATTTGTCCACTGCTGGACATAGGCCTCTCCAATTGCACGCCACTGTGATCTGTTTTCGGCTTCTCGCATCCAGCTTCTGCCAGCCATCTTGCGTATATCATCAGCCCACCTTGCCTCTGGAAAGGCCTGAGAACTCGTTTGCCCCAACGGTCATCGGTTCTACGGCTAATATGGCCGGCTTCCACTTCAGCTTGCTAAAAGGATGAGCTATGTCGACAACATTGGTTCTCTGTCGGATCACTTCATTTCTGATTCGATCCTTCAGGGAAAACGCCGAGTATAGCCCTTTCCGTAGCACGCTGAGCGACTTTGAGCTTGTGGGCCAGCCGTGCCGTCAGTGTCCACGTCTCATACATACACTATACAATACATATATACCTAGGCCTTTTCAATTACCATATATACATAAACATTTTAGAACGTATTATGTAACGCAATGTATGGGTGTCATACTGTTGCTACAGAAGTTTCTCTTGTGGAGAGATTTTAAAAAGTCGACATGCTACTGTAATTATATAACGTTTATTATGAAAGTAGACATGTATTGTACCTATCTATATCTATGCAGGATGACTTGGAAGTCATGACCCGAACCACGTTTTCTTACTCAGCAAATTGTAGCGATTTCAATGAGAAGAAAATCCTTTTTAAATAGGGCTAAAAAGGTGGATAGAAGTCTATATATATGACAAAAACATTTATTTCCGCTAATTTTAACCTCAAAAGTGACGTTTAACGTTACTACAAATTATTCTTATTTAAATCACAAAAATCTCTTTACATATTATAAGTACTTTTAAGACAGCTAATCCTATTTGATTGTCTGTTTGTTTGCAGCGACTAGGCTCCGAAACTACTGGGCCGATATTAAAAACGTCTTTTACCGTTGCGATACAGTATCCTTGGGTGGCATAAGCTACATTTTATCGAAGTTCCAACAGAAACGGGGAAAAAACGGGAGTAACACCACGCGGTACATACAGCTAGTTATATATACACATCAAAAGTGTCTAGGGATCAAGAACATTTTTAGCTCTAAAAAAATCTATTTTTTTTAATCAAATCTAATATTCTGGATTGGCCTCCTACCTAATTCCCCATGCTTGTATCAATTATTTATTACCATACATACATACACTTCACGCCTGCCTTCCAGAGGGGTAGGCAGAGACTACAGGTCTCCATTTGTCACGATCCTGACATACCCCTTTCGCTTCATCTACATTCATACATCTTTTTATACGTGACCTCCGATTTCGAGTACTTTTCACGCTACCTTCGGTCAGGACATCACCAATCTGGTCTTTTATATTTATTACCACATTTTGAATAAATTATGAATGAATTCTGTTTTTGTAAAATATATTCTTGATTGCAATCTTCTAAAATGTACTTGATCCCTAGACACTTATGTTGTGATATATTTGCTGTAACACACGTTTCGACATGTATGATAGACATATGTCACACCCACAATAACGCTAATCGTATTAAGTACTATCAAGTTCACAAATGTAATAAAGAAAACCAGTTTCATTTGATCTCTTATTTTCTACTTTTCTGTTTCTGTAGCGATATTTGTTCCTTCTAGTTTGTTGAACTGGACTGTACTAAAGTAATCCGAAAGGCATTAAGAAATCTTTACCATTTAAGGATCATTAGAAAATGTATCCATATCAAAATACCGCGCGATTTTGTGCTTGCACTCAAAAACATGCCGTATAACGTTACTGTTGTAGGTCGAAATTCCAACAAACGCATTACGGCCAAGTACATCGCAATTCCCACTGCGCTTCACACTTAAATATATTAACCATTAGTAACTAAACATCACATTACATAACATTTAAGTATTTACAAATTATTAAGGCTGCCACCGACGCGCTTCGTTATAAGAGGGTCTGAAATATTATTTATAGAGGGTTTAATTAATTACACAAATTTTACAAAAGCGTATTGTTTGTTACTCTTTACCCCAAAAACAACAAAACGGAATTAAATGAAAAAAAATACACTTACATGAAACTTTACAACAATAGAGGTAGATCGGAATTACGCATAGGCTAAAATTTGTTTTCCCAAATTTCCCACGGTATCGGGATAAATGACCACCAAATGCCCACGGTTCATCTAGTAAAGACAATAATGAGGTCAGTGAAAGGATTAAAGTCTAGATGATTTCATATAATATCTGCAAATAACACTAAACCAACAAAATCAATCATAGAAGGAAATTATACGCTTTTGTGGTGATTTGATATTGACTATAAATTACCTTTATGTTGTTACATAAATAAAATACGACTTATATAATTCGATTAGCTTTTTACAAAGCGTAACGTTTTATGTTGCTGTCTCTATTGGTTTTTAATGGTATTAGATAAGTTTTTGGGTTGAGTTTTCTCGAAATTAAACCTTGACATAGTAATACCTATCAGCTAAAACTAAATGTAGCGGGATCTCACTAATGGTGCAATTCAGTGCATAGCGGTTTACGATTGATACGTACAATCGATCGAAAGTTTTTATGTAACGTGTATGTTTAATTCTTAATTTGGATTTTTTTTTCTATGTAACTTTTTCTACTACTACCTTAGCTTTTTCAGCACAACTTGGGTTGACTGGTAGAAAATGCAATAGCATTAAGTCCGCCATTTGTCAATTGTGCAATAAAGATTTAAACAAACAAACGTGTCTGTCGCGAGACGCGATGCAAGTCAAGTAACCCAACCTCTCATCTACAAAATAATAATACTGCGTGTAAAATGACCCTAGGCAATGGTATTAGAAACGTTGTTGGGTTCGTTAACATGAACGACTTTTACTATGGCGACAATGCGGGGAAACGCGAATAATATTTTTGGTCTTCATACAAAATAGACAAATTTTTACCTCGGGAGATGACAGTACTTTGTATGCAGATTAAATGTTTTTTTTTTAATCCCCCACATTGTTGTCATAGTAAAAGTTGTTCATATTGACGAGCCCAACAACGTTTTGTTCGGGTCCTTTTACACTCTATACACCGTAGAATATTGTATATAATATTGTCACTTGATCTCAAACTACAACATCGTGATGAAACCCGCACACCACAAGGTGTGTGAACCCTATAACGGCGATGGGCTCACCCCCTATCACGTTGGGTTAAATACGCTTGGTGAACCGATTAAAGGCGTGAAGTGTATTTATTTTTATTTTTTATCTCAAACTAGAATACCCTATAATATGTATATCAGTGACTGACATACTTATTTACAAATACTTTTTATGCGACTTCATAAAAGGGGTCTTACTCAATTCGATGGTATATGTACACTGCGTGTAAAAGGACCCCCCCGAGCAAAGGTCTTAGAAACGTTGTTGGGATCGTCAATATGAACAACTTTTACTACTATAGCGACAATGTGGGAAAAGGAAAAAAAAATTTTCATCTCCATACAAAATTCATCTCCGGAGACAAAAAATTGTCAATAAGGTACATTACATACTTTGAATGTTAAAAAAATACCTGATATGAAACTGCGTGGGTGAAATGGATGGAAAGCGGGGCGTCCACTAATAGGTACGTCGTATTACTTACTAAGTATAAGTTAATACCGTAGTAAAGAACCTAAGTGGAATTTAAGTACAACATGTTTGTGTACTAAAGTCTTAGGAAATATTTCATTGTTGTTCTAAAAAAATCTAGGCAAAGCGTTTTCAATAGCAATAATTAATAAAACAATAGAGACGCTTGAGTAATTCTTTTGTTGCAATTCTGTACAGTACCTGGCGCAGTAAACCCTTCTTATTTTTTTATTTTATTGATAAAACACATATATACTATACAACAAAACTAATGTATTGAGTTGTTTGTTTGTTTGTTTGATATATATTTCAACTTGAATTTTATTCTGGCTATGAATGCATTGTAAACGTAGTTTCAGTATTTCATACAAATATTAACACAGTGTATATCGCCCTGTCCTGCTTAATATTTTTCAAAATCCATTCCTAGATAGGCGGACCCCCTGCCTGTCGTAAGAGGCGACTAAAGGGGGGAATAGGGGTTGTGGGTCACCCGGGCCTGGATGACCTACCTAGAACAACCCTTGAAAGGTAGTGGTGCGATCCCTTGCTGCTGCCCAGCTGCGTAAAGTGTCAAAGGGCGGGGGTGGAGGGGTAAAATAGTCCCACACGAGTTACCGTATGAACCACCAACTGAAGAGGTTTTGGTTGGGCAATGATGTGTTAGATTGAATAAGTAAATATGTGCTGTATATTTTTAGAATAATCACATCATTAATGAAACAAAAACATCATTGAAACAAACAAAAAAATCAGAACGAAGCAACGGCTTGAGGAAGTTATATAAAACAGGTACCAATGTTACATTATGGAAGTGATAAAATTTTGCATTTTTATCTGGCTCTCTCATACTTCCTTTGAATAAATTTTAACATCGTCGCGTCGCAAATTCGGTGCAAAATACTTTAGCGTGGGTGTATATAGGCTGACTTCGGGGTCATGATGCAGGCCAACATTTCTTTCATTTCATTCCAACAGTATAGTTGTTTTTGTGACTGAGAAATTTTAAACTTGTTTAAATTTATCGTTTCATATCTTTCATAACATTTACAGCAAAATTTATGGTCACACAAACGCACACAATACATAAAAAAAATTTTCTTCAGGACATGAAGAAGATCACGAATTGACATGGCTATCATTTGCTGAATAAGAAAAATGGGTTCGGATCATGACCCCCAGTTATCTAAATATAC
>SJJU01013422.1:0-10553 GCA_012932125.1 Conopomorpha cramerella
TCTAGGGATCAAGAACATTTTTAGCTCTAAAAAAAATCTAATTTATTTAAATCAAATCTAATCTTCTGGATTGGTTTCCTACCTAATTCCCCATGCCTGTATCAATGACTTATCACAACATTTTGAATAAATTATGAATGAATTCAGTTTTTGTAAAATATATTCTTGATTGCAATTTTCTAAAATGTAGGTACTTGATCCCTAGACACTTTTGATGTGTGTATATGTATTTACAAGAATTTTCTTTGGCAGGTGGTGATGTGCTCGGACAGCAAGAAGTACGGCGGTCACGGGCGCGTGGAGCCCGGCAACGATGTCCACGTCACGCAGGGCGTCCCCTGGGGCAACAGGAGCGATTCCGTACAGGTCAGTAAATTAATATACCATTAGATAATATTAGAGGTCGCCTCAGAAGGACATAATTATACAGACCAGATTGGTGATGTCCTGGCCGAAGTGGAAGCGAAAGGGGTATGTCAGGACCGTGACAAATGGAGATCTGTGGTCTCTGCCTACCCCTCTGGGAGACAGGCGTGAAGTGTATGTATGTATGTAACTAATATTCAGCCAGCAGTCCTAGCAAGGGCGTTAAGACACGACATAAAACAAATAGAAAAGGTGCTTATTCGTCCAACACAGATTGAGCAAAAAAATTTATGTAAGTAAGACGTTGGATAACACAAGAAACAGTAGGTTAGTACCTACAAGGTCACGTTTTTGTTGTTTGACGTAAACACCAAAATTAAAAAATAAATATGTTAAAAAAATCAGAAATAAAAAGAAAAATATACGAGGGTAGGGCGTATACAGAAAGAAAGGTAGCCGGCGCAGACAATATTCTATACAATGTCCCGATAAGCGCTGGTTACCTGCTTTCTTTCAGTATACGCATGTAGGTAGGTACTGCATTCCCATCCGTTTATAAGCAAGTGGGTGCCCTTTATCGGTGTCGCTCGAAAAGGCTGCGTTTGAGGACAATGCCGACGCGGCGCACGCCATCCGCGCTGTGATTGGCTGCTATGTCACAACGACTCAGCTTGTTTCAACCAATCACAGTGCGTGGTATGTCTTGTCATGTCTATCTTGCCGCGCTTCGCTAGGGGGGCTGGAGGCGAAGTCTGCTACAGTCTCGTTGTTGCATCGCTATGGCGTCGTAGCGGCAAACTAAGTACAAAGTAGGTACAGAGGCGCGTGGATATACCTAACAACTACTTATTTGTTAAACTGTTTTATAACTAGGAGTTGATGTGTGGCTTCTCTCTCTAGCGGGTATCGGCGGAACACCAGCGCCGCAGGTAACTGTGGCATTATGCTGAGTCGAGACCCTTTTGCTGGCTTGAGATCTGGCACACGCTCAGTAGGTACTGCTCAGTGCGAGTTGGTACACTTTTGATTGCCTTGTCCTATTCTTATGTGTGTATTATTGATTGTTTTTACTATTGTTTCTTCTATTATTATTTTTTTTCTCATGTGTGTTAGCCCTTAAGTTGGTAAATAAACATAACAAGATGTTAATTTTTTGTTTGTTTGTTTGCAGGTGTACATTCCTTGCCGCACAGCCATTGTCTACGCACGCCACTGATTTCTAGATAAATATATCACAATATTATCTTTATAATTTCCAAATGGAACCGCCATGTTATTCAGCTAGTCTGCCTTGCGAAAATTAAAAATAATGTATACAATAAATACTTATTATTGTTAATTTGGGTAACACTAAGTACCTACCGATAGTTAAGAATCATAATTATAATTCTTATATTTTTGTTATACCTATTTTAAATTTTTTAATGATGATGCATGTAATATATTATTATGAGATCTGTTTTAGTTTCATAAAATAAAAGAGATTGTTATTTTTACAAAATGTTTTTATTTCGTTATGTTGGCACACCTATGAGAAGATTATTTTTTGGTGTACAAGTTAGGGGCTTTAGTTTGGACAGTGTTACTTTGTAGCCGAGTTCTTTAGCTAGATGTCCTCTGTCTGAGTCAATAATAGCCATACACCGAGCTCCACGGACAGTCAGTGGGTGGTCTTCATGTGTCTGGTCTGCTGCATGACCGATACAGAGGTAGTTTTCTAAAGATATACATTTGAACTTATTACTCCTTGGATAAGCTAATCGGTCAGTAGCATGGAGGGATCCGTAGCAACATGGACACAGAACAAATTTCGCATTAACATTCAGACATTTTTCTAAGACCAGATCAGTGGCGACACCACATGCATGTAATCCAATTCCGACATCAAATTTTCCAATAAAAAAGTCTAAATTGCACTGATAAAAGTGAACATTTTTTATGCCCATATCATGTACCCTTTTTCTTGCTCTTAACAAAGACTGCTCCTTGTTTTCTAGTAGTATTATTTGACAGTTAGGTAACAAGTGCGCCAATAGGATACCTAAATGACCACTTCCACAGCAAAAGTCTACAATGACATCACCGTCTGAAGCTATTTGCATGACGGCCAGAGCTAGGTTTTCAAGCTGTTGTGTTTTTCTTCCCATCCTGATGTCAGGAAGATGTCCTGCTGCAGGATTAGCTCCATCAGGTACTGTTGTCCAACTTATTAATCCAAAATCTAATTTGTTGGGTTCTATACTCAACTCCATATCCCTCAGTAATGTGCTCAGTGCATTCTCTATGTCATCCTCTTTTGTAAATAACCTTTTTTTTGGATTATGTCTTTTTGGATCACACTTATATAAACTTACATTGTCTGTGTTAGGAACTGCTAAGTTATCAACTAGTACTGATTTAAAATTACATGTAGAAAATATATTGTGTAGATTTCGAAATTCGGGAGAATTTAAAATATATAAATACCATTTATGTGTTAATGGGAAGTGAGATTTAAAATTATCTGTGCCTATTCTTTGAAACAGTATGTAATAGAGAGGTAGTAGGATAAGATCTGCCAAAGTGAGGAATGGTCCTTCTGCAAATTGATGTGAAATGTTCAGGTCAGCTATATTGGTTGAAGTGTCAACTTCCAATTCTTTCTGTGCTTTAGATTTCCATTTTCTATTTTTTGCCTGTCTGTTAGTAGTTTTAACATCATTGTGAATATTTGTTGTTACAGTGATTGTGTTCATCTCTGACTCTTTACTGCTAAGCTCTGATTTCTTTAATTCTCTTGCAATTTTATAAACATTGTGCACTCTAACAGGTTTGCCAAGGTGATTTTCGAATCTCACTAGGTTTTCCGGCACTTCTTGCAATTGAGTTGTGTTTAAAATACTAGAAACTGTTTTGAATAAGTCAACTTCACAGAATTTTGTCCACACAGAAACTTCATTGGGTGCTTGCAGGCAACTTTTCCTAAAACCCAATAAACCTTCTTCATGTTCTTGAGGGCACGTAGGAGATGCTCTATACTTGCAAATGTGTCTTGCAACAGCACACAGACCAGTAATTACAGTATCTTCAAAATGGGCAACAGGGAATGAGCACATAGCTACAGTCCAAGGGACATTACTCATGTCAATGAAATGCGGCTCCGAACCGGGTTTTATTTCGATGCAGTCATATTCTTCTTTATTAGTAACAACGCAAGACAGTTTCAGGTCATTTGGTGCACAAAATTTGTATATACAATAGGTTATGAACGACCTCAATGGCAATCTCAAAACTTTTCTTTTGACGATATAGTCGTGGTTAGAAAATACTTCTATGTACACTGAATTCTCCATTGTAATACAATTTAACTGTAGGTACACTGTTAGACCTTAAATCTTTATATTTGTTTTGGTATGGTACTGTGTTTATTCCAAATCTAACATATATAATAAACAAAGAGAACATACCATACTCAATATGTCAATAAATGGCCAGCTACGCTGACAGAACTGACGTTACCTGATGGCCGACAGTGACACTCAGCAGTGACAGGATCTGACAGCAAGCATACTTTGATTATTTATTTGCATTTTGGAGCATTTTCGCATATTTTTTGCATCTTTAATTAAATTGTGGTAATTAAAAGCTTACCGTAAAACATTCGTGTTGCACTATCACAGTTACCGTACTTTGACGTAGGTAAAACAAAAGTTACAAAATGTTAGAGGTTATCAATGGATTTCTTCTGTTGTATTTCCTGATACTTTGCACACTCAGTGCTCTAGTCCCTAATTTAGTGAAACCGGTAAGTGCATATTATATCTGTTTTAACATTCAAGACAAACTAAACATTGTCTTACACCAAGCGCTCATCAATATACCTATATATCTATTTATAACATTTCAGATTGCATCTTGCTTCAACAAAAAGTCAAATGAAGAGCAAATTTTAAGAGCGGAAATACTGAAACTAAAGTCACAGCAAAAGGATATACCAATGAAAGATGAATTTGCCGCATTTGCTAAACTACAGAGGAAAATAATAAATTTGGAGAAGGAACTGAAAGACAATACACAGAACCGTATGAGCAGAAGTCTTACTATTAAAGGCTCCGTGCATTTAATACTACAAACTGTAATTACACTTACAATTGTGATATCAGTAATTTGGTGCCGTCATCAGCCCATTGTAGTGTTAAAAGGAGACCTATTCCCTCTCACTACAATGCTGAAATATCCCAGCGATGAACCCAATGCGATCTCAACGCATGTGTGGGTTCTAATATCCAATCTGTCCATTAGGACATTAATTAAACCATTATTATGAGATTCACATGACTTTTTCAGTGGAATCCATGTACTTATTGGTGATGTACATAGGTAATTAAATAAATTATTTTAGTCAATAATATTCTAATTTCTTTCACACTTATGCAGATAGTCTACTATTGTAATTAGATTTGTTATTACTATTCACTGTCATTGTATAAATAAACTTGTCAAGCAATGTAATATAGACACAATTTTATTATTATTGTTATTGAGGGTCAGCACTAGGACTCCAGCTTGATGGCATAACGTAACAGATACTAAGCACATCAATGGTCCCTGTTAAGAAAGTCGGTTCTACAAAACGGAACATGTTCAGGAGAGAAGATAGTTGTGGATATTAAAACTAAACTTCATGTGGTACATACTTCAAATTTACCACAACTTATAATCTTTGGTACCTTTACGTGATGTAGTATACATAATTATAATTTTATAGATCTTATTATCGCCAATCTGACGGTGTAGAAAAGTACACAATTACATATTCCTAGAATTGCACTACCGACATTTTTAATTGGGACCATCGACATGGCACAGCACATTAGACCGCTAGACAGCTCTGTATATGTGTAAGCATCAATGGAATAACTATAGAACTGTGCGCCTTGACATTAGCTTCACTGTCTACAGGTGGAGAGTGCCATTGTTTGAACTAACTGTAAACCTACTGCTAACATGATGATGAATACTACATCATCAGTGAAGATCTAACAGTGCGTAAGTAAAAAAAAATTGTACAGGAGAGCAAAAAAGCTACGTAAAATGTTAGCTAACTTAGAGGTATACATTATTTGTAAAAAGTATTTAAAATCGCCTTAATGAAGAAATAAGTCGTTTTATTTGAGAAGATATTATTAATTAAGAGTTAGATACCGTGAACAATGGTACCAAAATGTAAAAACGATTTGTTCCAAATTCGACGTATTCCAGATTCGTCGCGTTCCAAATTCGACGTATTCCAGATTCGTCGTGTTCCAAATTCGACGTATTCCAGATTAGTCGTGTTCCAAATCCGACGTATTCCAAATTCGTCGTGTTCCAAATTCGACGTATTCCGGATTCGTCGTGTTCCAAATTCGACGTATTCCAGATTCGTCGTGTTCCAAATCCGACGTATTCCAGATTCGTCGTGTTCCAAATTCGACGTATTCCAGATTCGTCGTGTTCCAAATTCGACGTATTCCAGATTCGTCGTGTTCCAAATTCGACGTATTCCAGATTAGTCGTGTTCCAGATTCGTCGTGTTCCAAATTCGACGTATTCCAGACCTGTCGTACTCCAGATCCACAGTCCAGATCCAGACAGTTGAACAGGCACAAAGTTAGCTCTTATTTTTTTTTTGGTGGACTGTATCTGGTTTCGAATCCGGAGCAAATCGTAAAAACCGCCAAAAAATTACTTACGCACTGTTAGAACTTCACTGACGACATGCCATTTTTATAATGTTTGTCTACTTTATTAAATTGTTGTAAGAGCTCTCGTCTCAAAATAATGTTTGAAACTTTTATAAGAAATAAATAAAACAACTGAAAACATATTTTTAACCGTTTTTATTATGTAATAACTATATTACTAGATTTTTATACTCAGTCTGACATTAGTTCAATCCTGTCCTCTAAAAAAATAAATCTACAAACTATAACATTCAAATATCATGTAGCTATACACATTTTGCAACTAAATCTATTTATTAGGTAATAATTCAACTTACAACATTTAAGAAGAAATAACTTTATGCATAACTTTTGTCTATCTTTAGATGGAAAAAGTAATATATTGAGCACTTTGGGCACACAATGAAAGGAAAGTTGACATAAGAAACGGCATAGTATAATTTATTACAATAATAATTCACAATAAATAAATTTTGTGGTCTTAGTACATAATTTGAATTGACCGTTTACATCACATCAAGCTTTACAACAAACCATAGTTCGAGGACAGGATGGTTGTCACACACAAAAACTTTATAGATTTGATAAATGGAAGCTGTCCTTATCAAGTGAAATTTTGTCGTTTGACCACCCTCCTGCCTGATCTTAAGCAACAATCTGGTCTATGATGGAGCACAGTTGTTTATTAGGTACCTATTTACCCGTGACTTGAAGACATCCAGACTACACTGCGCAGAAAACCAACAAACTCCAGTGAATTTATAGTATGTTGACTTAATTAGACTTGATGTCTATAAACTTAGACCAGTTTGTCTGTATTTAGTGTAACATTTATGTAACTACTTCTAGACATACTCTTAGCCATAAGTCTGCTTAGTACCGTAGATGGAGGTCTGGAGTCCTATAGTACAGGGTTACCTAGTTTAGGCTCCAGCCTTCGCATACAAAAATATCCGTAATCCCGACCCTAATTATTCATGTTTTGTTATTTATTTATTTACGTTTAATACAATACCATGTTATGTGAAGAAAATAAATTTATTTATTTATTTCACCAGCTTTTGAATACTTTACCAGTTCACTAATGCCGTTCTAACTTTATGAATACTGCAGTTAGGTTAGGTACCTAACAGAAGTTCATAAGATGTACATGGACGAACCACTATGATAATTTGCCCAAAGTGCTCGTAGAAGCATAAGAAAATTACTAGAGAGGACTTCGTTATTTCAATGCTTGCATATTTTTTAATAGAAAAAAGAACAATATTGTTTCAACAAGAAATTCAACAGTAAAAATAAACATTCATTGTTTATGAAAAATTAAGACTGTTTCATGCTAATTTGTTCACTGTATTTTTTTTATGTATTTTAAAAGAAGTTGGATTCTGTTACTATACACTTTCGCATACTAATTTCACTGGAACACATAAATTAATTAGAAAAATAATCTTATTTCTCACAAACATAGGTACAGCATATTGTGCTACCAAGTAGGTATGTATATTCATCTTACCTATTCATAGTATTTGGACAAAACCACATCCGGTTGGTATTACACAATAATAGAATCAACATAGCGGATGTCCAGTTACACACTAACAATGTAGAAATATAATAAACAAAACACTTATTTAGCAAAAACAAGTCTAAGAAAACAGTAGAATAGAATGTGCGCTCACTTCGAGGTATTCTTAATAGAAATATACAAGGTCAAATTAAAAAAACGTTGGGGAAACTAGAGACAGTCACTCAAAACATGATATCAAACACCTTTCCCTAAGGAACCCTACGTTAAACCGAAAAAAAAACTTCAGATCTTCATACAAACGCAGGAATGCTGATTATACATTGAGGTAAGGAATGCGATGCTTAATAAACTGGAGCGGACCGAGCCAGGGCCAATATACTTCAGGGACCTGGTAAGCAGTCGAGGGAACTTTGAACGCTTGCGTGAGTTTGCTAATCGCTGGCATACAGCTCGAAGAACATATGAAGCCTGTTAACGACTGAAGACGCGACGAGGACCCGACGCGAAGTCTCCGTAATGTGGTCGTCATGCCCCAGAAGGGGGAGAGTTGGCAACAAAATAGGGATGGACAAAGATAATTTGTATGGAGTATAGAAAACTTGTGCGTTGAAAAGAGGAAAAAGCTAGTAGATGCACACGTCTCCAAAGAATGGCCCGTACGCCGAGAAGCAGGTAGGGCTTGGGTAGCGGTAGGCTTGTCCCTGAATCATGCCAGCTATTTTTATTTCAAGCATTCTTAAAAAATCCCCACTTTTTTTTTACATTCACTACTACTACTACTAACGAAACTTCATTATTGTTATTCCCCTAGACTTTCATACAGCACTGTACCAATTCCGAGCGCCGCGTAAATAAAAAATCAGCACCAGTCAGGTGTCGCCAACAAGCGGCGGCGGCGGCGGCGGAAACAAACACGGGGCACAACTGAAAATTAATAAACAAAACCCGTCGCAGTTGGAAGCTCGCCGAGAATCGGGAATACTAGCTCGCGAGTTGAAACAACGCATCCGGTTTGCTAGAGTTTATAATTAATAGCGCGTGGTGACTGGTGAAAAGTTTGCGCGCCCCTGACGACGCGCCAGGACGGGTTCGCCGCCGAGGAAAAGGTGACGTAATCCTGAGTTTATTACACCGGGTGTGCTGTTCCTATTTATTCTCGAGGAATGGTGTTGGTAAGAGAAGACGTTGTTTAGCAAATGGCCATGTTTGTGGTAAGTTAACGAGCGAAAATAAATATTAACGTTGAGTAAACCGGATTACTAGTTCAAACGGGCTCTCTGATGATAAAATGCTTTCTCTGATGATAAAATTCTTCGTCGTCTTATGACCGTTTTGACAATAGATAGATCTGTGCAGTAGTGGCGAAGCTAGGGGATAAGCCCATAGTACAAGACAAGCCTATGCCAGACACATTAACAAATATTTTCAAGGAAATCAAGTAGCGTAGGGACTTATTATAGCTCAAATAAGTAAGTCAAATAAAAAATCTAAATAAGAATTGGTTAAGTGCCTATTTTTAACAACCGGCTTACCTCCTAGCTTCGCCACTACTGTGCAGTGTGGACTGACACTCGACTTGCAATTGGGAGTTTGCGGGTTCGAGTCCAGCTACTGGACGTGTACCAATAGGACTCTTTTTCAGAGCCTATGTATGCAACGCAATGCTCGTACGGTGAAGGACAACATAGCAATGAAATCCGCACACCATACGGTGTGTGAACTACACTACGGTGATGGGCTCACCCCCCTGTCACGTTGTGTTAAATAAGCTTGGTGAATCGTGGGTTACCTATACATAGGTGTCAATCCTTGGGGATTACTGCCTACCTTGTCGTAAAAGTCAGTGCACGCCACTGGATGTACGTAATATACCAACGGGTAAGGAAAGATCGAACCTCTAGAAGAGCAACGACGACTCTAAAACCAGATAGACATAGAAATAGACATTAATTTATTTTTGCTAAAAAACACACAACAATTCAGTACAATGAGTTATACATACAGTGCATATTAAATGCAGCATTCCTATCTATCGTTCCTGTGTCTGTCAACAAAAAAGAGACGCCGACTCAGCATATTGCCACGGTTGTCCGTGACGCTGGAATTCTGCCGGCACTCATGAGTGAGGAGAGATTAATAAATATATAAATAAACTAAATATTGCAACACAATTTACATATTATCATAGTGAATACCAATAGTGTGCCGATAAAGGCTTATTGTATTCAAGCTGGGGCTTAACCAAATAGCAATAGATACGGTTGCCTCAGGAGATATTTCTTTAGCTCGCGTTCCACGTCTGCTTTGGTTACCTATTTATTGGAGAATTGCACACACAATCTTCATACTACTAGTGAATTTATCCGTAAATACGTAACATTCCCACAGTTTACGGCGTCTGCCGCCACGCCGGTGTACCCCGTTGGGGGTTTAGCGTCAGGCCCGGCTAAGTTTGAATTTATTACTCGGCGAAATTAGGTGCGCCAGGTTTTGGCTCGCCTGCTACGCTAAGTAGGTTGCAACAACACTTTGTACCTCTTTCTGAATACGTACACATGCACTCGGAAGTACATTTCCTGGTCTTTAGGCGACTTAATTACAGCAATCACAAGGAATACAAGGCTATTTACATACTGCGTGTTAAAAGGACTCCCAGCAATGGTCTTAGAAACGTTCGAAAGGTCGAGTAAAATAACAATGGTAAGCTCGAGCTTGTCTTTCGTTATATTCGCGAATATATACCCAGTGAACAATATTGGGGAAAACGAGTTCTCGAGTGGAGACCGCGTCTCGGGAAACGGAGTGTAGGACGCCCTCAGGCAAGGTGGACTGATGATATACGCAAGATGGCTTGCAGAAGCTGGATGCGAGAAGCCGAAAACAGATCACAGTGGCGTGCAATTGGAGAGGCCTATGTCCAGGAGTGGACAAGTATGGGCTGATGATGATGATGA
>SJJU01013423.1:0-15070 GCA_012932125.1 Conopomorpha cramerella
TATTAATATTCACTAATAATAACATATTTTACAACAACACACACATTGCCTTCATCCCATGTTAAGTAGCTAAAGCACTTGTGTTATAGAAATCAGATATAAACATACTTATATAAATATAACACCCAGAAACATCCAACAAGTACTTAAAAGCTTATCACGCAGCAGAGGCAGACATGCCGACCACTACATCAACGGGCCCGGCAAATATAATAATAATACGCAGGGATATTCACGTAAGTCGAGTTAAAAAAAGTTTTCGCGGGGCTTGCTTACAGGTGATCTAAAATAGTTAAGTATGAGAAAACCTAAGAAGATTTTTCCCTAGGGTACGCCAAGGAAGTTGGTGGTCGGATGACCATCGCTTCGTTATTAGCCATAGATGTAAAATAAATTAATATATGTGTGTGTTATGTAAAGTAAATATTTTTCACGTACACCTATATTTATTACCATATTTATGTATATTTATAAGATACTTAATTACTCTTATTATTTTAGTACTAGGTTCGAAGTATGGATAGCGACACACACTACCCATTACACTATATTATGTTAAGTTCCGTTATATAAGAATGAGGTTACCTGGAAGAAATCGCTATGAGCGATAAGGTCGTCATTTGCAATCTTACGTTCATCGTTGTTAGTTTTACATTTTGTAATGTACAGTGTGCAATAAAGAGTATATTCATTCATTCAATCACACACATTCACAAGAACAAATACACAGAAATAAAAGCCAAGTGTAGGTTATAAAGTTGGGCTCGCTTACTGAAGGTTATACCGTACCCTACAGTAGATGCTTACAAATGCATTGACTACGTAATATTACTGAAAGTTCAAATAACCCTATAAACTTAAATGATCCCTATAATACTAAAACATTGAAATTTTACTATCCGCAATCAAAGAAGATACTATTTTTCTAAATATTTTTTTGTAAGTATTTATAAATCATTATTCAATCAATGTGTTTATCGTTCCGTACAGTAAAAAAATAATCGGATGTATGATTTCAATACACTGCTAAAAGGGTAGCTACCTAAGGGACATCCGGGTAGTGAAAGACAAGAAGCTGGTCATTTATATACTTACTACCAAATAAAAATAAAAGGTGTTTTTAGTAAACTATTTATTGTGTAGCAAACTAAACGTATCAGTCCATAGACAATGCAAACATTGCTGCATTGAAGCGAGTATCGTAGTGGGTGAAGTTAGGGAGCCTGGGGCAGGTGGGCGGCGGAGGGCTGGAAGCCGTTCTCGTCGGCGACGTAGGTGACGGTGTAGAGCTGGCCGTCGGGCGCCACGTACGAGAACTGACCGCGCACCACCAGGGCCTCGTTCTCCGCACCCGCGTTCTTCAGCTGCCCCTCCCCCTGGGCGGACGTGCCGTCGCTCGTCTCGTACCTGCAACCGTCACACACGTCATGCACATGTCTCCTGCAGTCTCCTGCAGCCTCTCTCAGAGAGTCAACTCACGCGTATCTGAAGCCCTCCACCCCGATGTTGTCCAGCTCGCTGCGCACGATCTGGGCGCTCTTGTAGTCCACTGACGCGGACATGACGGCGGCCACCAGCAGGGCGAATACGATCATCTGCAAATAGATCACTTAGTTAAGGGAGCACACGCTTCTGCAAATCACGTTAGTGTAGCAAAAAGGCGGTAAACATTAACGTGTAATAATTCCCAGAAGTAGCCTGAACCTGAACACTCACAGACTTCATGTTTCTGTTTGTTTGTTGTCGTTGAGACGAGCGACTGCGAACTGTACCCACATCCTCCAACGCTAAAGCTTTTATACTTGAGAGCGCCGGCTGTTTTACATAATATTCGGTTGCAATGTCAACGCTTGATAATCACTGAGTTACGATTTAAATTAAATGTACGTACATACGCGGGTTTCAGACGCAATAAGACTATTCCTAGGCTATTAAAATATTAACCTCTCTTTAAATCTTTAAAAAGTACAATTTCAGACATGAACATACCAATAATATGTTTCAGCTCCTTAATCTTTAAATTAGGTTACTTTGAAATTGCTCTGAGCTGATTCATTCATTAATAATACAGAGTGTAAAAAGACACCGGAAAACGGTCTTAGAAATGTCCTTGGCCTTTTACTATGGCGATAATGTGTTTTTTTTAATTTCCCCACATTCTCGCTATAGTAAAAGTTGTTCATTTTGACGAGCCCAACAACGTTTTTAAGACCATTGCTCGGGGTCCTTTTACAGGCAGTTTAGGCTCCTTATTTTTAATAATCAATGTCCTTTATTTTGTATATTTATAGCTTTATTACGTTTTATTATCAATAATCTATACCAATATTGGTTTTTTTTTTTGGTATTTTTTGGTATTAATTGGTATTTTCTTTAGTTCTTTCTTGAATTGTATAGACTCCGAAACTACAGGACAGATTTGAAAAAATCTCTCACTGTAGGAAAGCTACATTACTTCTGAGGGCATAGGCTATATTTTATTCCCAAATTCCCACGGGAACGAAAAACGCGAGTAAGACCGCATCGTACAGCAGTTCTTAGATAAGATGACTAGACATATTTGAGCTTTTAGACTGTAAAAACACGACACATCTATTGCTGCACGGTTTTCAAGAAAAGAAGAAGTAATCTGATGTTTATGACTTTCACCTCACCTTTGAAATATATCTTCTTTCCAACAAAGAAGACAAATGATGAAATAAAACAATAAAGCACTAAGAAAGACTTTGAGACAGATTTTGGAAACCGTTTAAAAATCCAACTTAAACCTACGTTTCCACCAGCCAAAAATTAACAATAAATCATGTTAAGACATGGGTTTTAATTGTCTTAAAAATGTTCCCTGTCCATTTCCAGTTTATCATGTATAAGAAGTTCAAATCTTGTCTCACGAAGAAGGAAGAGAGAGCGAACCTTGACCGAGCTAGAGTAGGATGACCAATATCGTTGCGAGAGTTGACTGGCCGTGACTTTGTGTTGTTCCAAGATTTCTGATACTTGAAAAGTACATCAATCTAATGGACCCTTCGTCTTAGCGTTGTATTAATATAGTATTTACTATGGATATGAGGCTCGCGTATTCGTAGACATTGTAAAATAAAAAATAGCCAAAGTTCTAATCCAGGATGTTCCCACAAGGGTAAATCTAAATCGCTATAATTTTTGTTGGTGACAGAACTAGGGTACATACACTAGGATAATATTTTAATGTCACTCAAAATCTACTAATAGGATTTCCACGGACCTTTGTAGTATTCTTGCTCAAAAAGTACAATAATGCATATACACACATCAAAAGTGTCTAGGGATCAAGTACATTTTAGAAGATTGCAATCAAAAATATATTTTACAAAAACTGAATTCATTCATAATTTATTCAAAATGTAGTGATAAGTCACTGATACAGGCATGGGGAATTAGGTAGGAGACCAATCCAGAAGTTTAGATTTGATTTAAATAAATTAGATTTTTTTTACAGCTAAAAATGTACTTGATCCCTAGAGACTTTTGATGTGTGTACTATAAATATTGGTGTTGGTATTTTTTTTTTACTATTAGCATGCATTTTAATTAATGTCATGCAAAATAGGCATTCAAAATTCATGTAGATACTTACATGAACAGGCAAGTGACTTAAAGGCGAACAGATTATCAACCAGTAGTGGCCAGGGTCAAGGCTTCATCATCTTGATTGATCATCAATTTTGTCACTTCTCACCTCTATCTAGCATTAATACGTGTAAAAAAGACATTCTTGTTCAAAAATATTCACCAAACATGTAAACTTAGCAAATATTCTAGAAGAAAAATCACGCTACCGCTAGATAATGTTTAAGTCGCATTTGTCTCTTTTTGACACGACGACGCCATTAGAGTCAGACAAAGTATAAAACTTACCTGAGTAGTGCTCAGTTCACTTTTCAGAATACGGACCATAAAGAGAAATTTACTATATTAACTTAGCTCACTGCCGAAAGGGTTAACTTCGCGATTACCGAAGTAAAATCTTTCGGAGACACATCCCGCCCTCGACATGACAACAATAAAAAATCTATTGTTTTAAATTGAATACCCACGAAAGTGAGTTAAGCTATACTAAACGGACATATTTTGGATGGCGGATTTCCTTTAAGTGTTGATGTTTCGAGAAATTTGGTTCTTCGGATGACATGTTAAGCTATGTGGCCCGGCTACTGTCTCTCGACATTATTAAAAATCAGAGGTAGGATCCAGAGCAATGTTTTATACCTATTATTTTAGTTAATATTAAGACTAGTTCATGGCCCTCGCAGGCGTCACTCGCAGGAAACTCTTCTAAACTTTTACATTTTCAATCCGCATACAAATCTTGCCAACATTACGAGTATAAGGATGCGTAGAAGACAGGTTTATTTTATGAATTTAGGTTCCTTGTTCAAAAGTCATGAGCGTAGGTAGGTAATTAAATTTCCAACGGTAGGTATATTTTATACATATAAAGAATAAAATAATGTCTTCGTTACGAGAGCTAGATCACGTCCAGCAGTTTCACTCGCAAAAACTCAGCTTTCCTGGCCCTGTCAGAAATAAGCTTTTATATTTTCATTTGCACACATTTTTTTTCCAGACTATTAGGAATGTGTAAAAAGAAAATTGTGCCATACATTGCCAACATGAATTACGACAAAAAAAAACAAAATTAAAAATAACAAAGGTAAGCTCGAGCTTGTCTTTGGTTATATTCGCGCCTATATACCCGGTGAACAATTTTTTTGTTTCATTAAAAAAATTATCTAAAATTAAAAATAAAATCCTTAAAAAACTTTCTTCATTCGCAACCTTTTCCATCAATTATCAAATAAAATTTATGGTAACTAATGACAAAAGATAAGGTCAGGATGAATTGTTTAAGAATAGCATATCGTAAAAATAATACAAATAAATAATACTATATTGGAATATTTTATTGCGTTGGTATCAGTCCATAGACAATGCAAGCATTGCCAGAAGCGAGTATCGGTGTGCGTGAAGTTAGGGGGCCTGTGGCAGGTGGGCGGCGGAGGGCTGGAAGCCGTTCTCGTCAGCGACGTATGTAACGGTATAGACCTGGCCGTCGGGCGCCACGTAGGAGAACTGGCCGCGCACCACCAGGGCCTCGTTCTCCGCGCCCGCGTTCTTCAGCTGCCCCTCCCCCTGGGCGGACGTGCCGTCGCTCGTCTCGTACCTGCAACCGTCACACACGTCATGCACATGTCTCCTGCAGTCTCCTGCAGCGTCTCTCAGAGAGTCAACTCACGCGTATCTGAAGCCCTCCACCCCGATGTTGTCCAGCTCGCTGCGCACGATCTGGGCGCTCTTGTAGTCCACTGACGCGGACATGGCGGCGGCCACCAGCAGGGCGAATACGATGCACTGGAAAATTATAAATACAGGTTAGACGAAAGTACTTAGTTCGTTATGTCTTTATTACAGGGCGTACATTTTTCATTTCACTCCAAGACATTTTCGTCAGTACTATCATTTAGACCGCAAGTGTGAAAACAAAAAACTTCAGACTGAGAAGAAGTCCTTGAACGCTCACTTTAAAATTTTATATATTATTCTACGTTTAAAAATATGTAAACTTACAGTCTTCATTTTGTATTTTGTGTTTCTTGTCGTTTCAAGCAGCGACTAATGTATCGACATGTCCAAAACCAATATCTTTTATACCAAATATTTTACATAAAAGAGTTATTATTTGCATAATTCACTTCAAATCCCAAAAGATTTAAAATATGCGAATAAAATGTTAGTTGATGACCCTGCAGTGCAATTTTATTTATTATTTATTGTCATAATAAGTATTCAGGTTGCTATTTTAGAACAATGGAATAATAATCTGTCTTCAACGAATCAAGAATTGCGTTCTAATAAAAAAAAATAAAGATGATATGAAAACCCTATTCAAGGTCTTTTTTTAAATTCATTATCTTGCTTTAATGTTACCTGATCAGAGTACATTTTTTTGAGAGAGATTTTTTTCCACAAAAATGTAATTGTAAAATATGTTAGTATGGATTTCAATTGCGTACTGCTTTTTATTTATTTTTAATTAAAAGTGCTTTGTGTGTATGTATTTATTCTACAAGCGCAATGCAAAAACCCACAATGTCTCAACATCATCTTTATCGACACACATCTCACCTAGGTCTAAAACCAAGAATCAATTCAAATAATCACAGCAGAAAGCGCGCATGTAACAGCTATCGCTGTGTGTTGTCATAAGCTTTTTTTATCGTGAGGGCAAAGCCGTTATGAATACCTACTCCTCTCGCCACTAGCATCTCTGGCTCCCGGAACAACCAGCGCCACTATATCCAAGGGTAGCCCCAGCCTCTTAAGTAATAAGAATGTCTACGTGATGATGAAACTAATAATTATAATAATCATAATCATACCGTTTATTGTTTCATGTTGGTTTTACAAAAGTTCTTAAAAAAAATATAGGTATCCAAAACATGAACCCTGTTAGGGCACTGCAAATAAAGTGGGAATAGTTGTACTTACATCTAATAAAACAACACAAATATAATTAGTAGTAAAAATAAGAAGTCTAGCTTTTTAAATAAACAACATAAAATTAAACAGTAATAAAATATTTTTCATTAGGTACTATTTAACATCAAGGAAATAGTACGGCATTTCATGATCTTATTTTACTATCCGTCTTTGGCATATAAATAGGATATGCACTATTAGCCATTCATTACTAAAACCCTTACAATGTTTCTATCTAAGCCCCATAAACCAATTTTAACTTTCCAAGAGTTGTATACCCCACTAGATATTACAGAAGTGAATTCATTTGATTCATACAATATGTAGTACAGTCGTAGGCATTTTCTTAGAAGCCTAATAATTTTTGCATTGTGCACCTCAAACACTGTTTTGGCTTTTGCACATGTTAAGAAAGTAGGTATCAAATGTTAGAATAGAATAAAACGCACAGACGAATTAAGAAGTTTAAGGAAAATACACAAGAAACAAGAACTGGATATTGGTTTAATCGTTCTCGAGACTTGCGCTTAGTAACATTTAGCAATTCATTTTTACATTCCAGAAGTCCACTCAATATACTTAAATTTGTCTATTTATGACTTAATGACTGTGCTTATATTTTTATGTGCATATACCTAGTCTAATTTAATTTTTCTCAATTAAATCGTACAATCAATTCCATTGCGGTTTTGACCTTGACATTCGTTCGGATCGGGTACACGCTCGCACATCTGCCGCACAACAATTAAAAAAACTCGTTCGACAGGTTGCTACCGACAGTAGTCTTAGCATGGATGTACTTAACACAAGACATAGAGGCACAGTACTACGGCAATTAATAGAACAACCAAAACCCGTGTGTAAGTATGAATAGATTAATTTACGTGGAAAAAGGGAATTAAATACCTATTGTAATAGGTACAATGGAGTTCATATAATATGGACACTATTAAGGCTTCAAAAATATGTTGTCTAACGTGCAACATATTTTTGTAATATTTTCATACTTATTTTTGAAGGTTTAAAAGTGTTAATAATGAGCACGACTATACCTACGGTACCAAATTGTAAGGTCTGTGTTTTTTTTTCTCGTTTACGCGCACTCAAGTGTGAAAAATATGTCTTATATTGAAATCATCCTCATGCTAGGGCTACTGTACTATTTTCGATGGTTTCGATTGTATAAGAAGGTAATTGATCTTATAAATGACATAAAAATAATTTGGTTGAGATAGGACTGAGAGATGAATAGATGTAGAAGATGTAGGTATTAACAAGTTATGTTAAGTTACGTCATTAGAAACAAGTTGCCTTCGTCCGCTGTGAAAAAAATTGGTTTCTACTAGGTAGATGTGACAGATCAGAGTGAACAGATCACAGTGGAAGGCCTATGTCCAGTAATGGATAAGAACGGGCTGATGATGATGATGATTCGTCTTTCTTTATAATCATATTTTGATATAAATTAAATCAATTAATAAAAAAATGCGATATACACAAAGCGATCGTCAAAATGCAGTCCGTAATTTTTGTGTAGTAAAATTGTCTCGAAATAATCTCACATTATGTTTTTTAAGACAAGGGAATAGCGTAGGTTGTCTAGTATCTACAATGCTTGAGTTTGGTGCAAGGAGGTGTAGACCAAGGCTCTATATTTCGCATTCGTCAAACAATTCGGGTCGAAGTTCTTTCTCAACAAAATATTTATTATGTCGGCAGGAGAGTTATACTCCACTAGGTATCTCGGCAAACATCGTTTGCAATAGAAAGTCGCTTTTGTACTCTGTGTATTGGAAGAAATACACCTTTTAAAGCCTTAAAGACTTTTAAAGCTTTAAAATAAACCTTTTCCTTGGACTTCCACGTGTAATCAAGACCAAAATTAGCCAAATAAGTCCAGCCGTTCTCAAGTTTTAGCGAGACTAACGAACATCAATTATTTTTTATATAATAAGATACCATAATGTGTTTAAAATAGTTCTGTAAGTATGGAAATAGTGTTAGATAGGTCAGTTAGTAATTACAACGTGGATTAGCAGAAAGGATGGGTATGTAGATCACTAAAAAACAGATTACCTACGGACCACATTTCACCAAATAACTCAAAATGGGAAACCCATCGCCGTAATAGGCTTCACCCACCTTTGCGTATGCGTAACGTGTTTCCTCAAGGTGTTTTCCCTCACTGTGAGAGCGTTGAGCTTTGACAAATGATACTAATTATAATAATTTACGTAGACTATCGTCTAACAGACAAATGGCTTAGCTAATAAACAGATATCTTATTTATTACTAAGTTAACCTTATACACGTCTTAGAGGTATGGAGAAAAATCCCAATAACCTTCATCTTCCCTATACTTGCTATGAACGCGTTTACACATATTTTTAATCATTTAGGTAAATAAACCTACAAAAATGAATCCGTATTTCCAATGGATACGGGAACAGTTGAACTGATTTCGCTAATTATTTTTTTTTGTGTCTGCTATTATTATGAGAAGGTAAGAAAATAAAGGATTTTTTTTTTAAATCGCACGGAAATAAAATCTAGGTGACTAGAAATCATCACTGTACCCGATGGAACCACTGAGAAAAGCACTTTGCCCACTCGTCCTTAGGGGTCTCTTCAAGGTGGCATTTTTGAGATCTACAAAACGAAAAAATAGTATTTTTATGTATCATAATGAGATTTAGCATTATACACTCTGTTTTTATCAAATAAATTGGATTAGAACAATATGGCTCTTGACGAAATAGTTCCGTTTTTTTAATTTTTTTATATACCATAAAACAATAAGGCTTAACAGCATAGAGCCAAAGCGCGCTTAGTGCGATACATTAAAAAAACATAAAAATATACCATACAAGAAACAAAACAAACTTAAATAAAGAGTGGGCGAAAACTAAAAGAAAATATAAAATTTTAAGTACTTGCCACGCCCAGCAGTGCTACCCGCCGTTAATCCTTTTCTATGAGAATTTCGGAATATATTATAGCCTAAGTTCTAATTTTAATCCAGCTAGCAATGGAATAAGGTGCTTCGTATAGTTCTTTACACAATCGCATATTCACTCAGTGCCTAATGAAATAGATTCTTCTTATGTTTGAAACATTTTGCTAAGTGCATATTTTTAGGCACTTTTATTAGTTAGGCATATTTGACCCAGTCTGCAATGTATCTACGAGGGTCAATCGTCTTGCAATTGGAAAACTATATAAATGTGTTCAGGAGAACATAAACAGGCTGATTGCTTCTGGTCTACACTAGAAAATGTTTTTTTTAGAACCAGCGTCCGAGGATCTTTCGTGCGATTACAGGTGTATATTCATACACATACGTGAATCCAACATTCATCATATAGAAAGGTGGATACTCAAATACGCATTTTTCGATTATCCAACCTGGGATAAGGTTTCTAGGACATTCGCCTGAAGATATTGATATAAATTTCCCATTGCCGACTAACTAGATTATACCTCATTTACTTACCATACCAGCACCAGGCCCCGTACCATGAGGCCTTAAAGCAACATTGTTCACTCTGTGTGACAGTGACAGTGTTATACCACTCATCTAGCGCTATCCCTGTCACACGGCGAGAACAATATTACTATAAGACGTCATGGTACGGGGGCAGGACTTACTTACTCACACACAATTACATAGTAGCGGGGAAAATCTTGTGGTACATACACGCGATCTCCCAGCGAGTTGCGTGTTCTGTACCTGTGTGCTATCCTGCTCTCAGCGTTGCTGGATGATAGAGAGAGCGATATGTGTTATTTCCAAATCTCTGCGACTAGACTCGTAATAAATAGTAGAATAAATTACTAGTGTGCAAACTACACGTCCGTTTGTCAGTTCAAGGGAAGTTCTTTAGTTTAAATTTCAACTGATATCTACGGTAGGTTAGCACTCTCTAAGGCCCCAAATATATCGACGTTTTGTCGATTGTCCACTTTTATCCGAATTATAAACATCTTACCTGTTTTTAACAAATTCCACGATCATTTTAATAAAATTACTTACCTATGTTAACATGCGTATTTTTAACTGTTTAACCTTTAACATTAGTAACTTTATTATATTCACCGATAAAATTAATATTGAAAAACAATAATACAAAGTCGTAACCATACTATTAATGCGTAAAGGTACCTTAGCATGATATTATGTTCGACAAATTTATTATTACAATAGTAAACAATGTTCCTTCCCGCTATCTGTCCCTATGTATGCTTATATCTTTAAAACTACGCAACGGACTTGCGGTTTCTTTTATAGATATGGTAATTCCAGAGGAAGAGTTATATGTATATTCATCATCAGCCACATAACGTCCACTGCTGGACGAGGGCCTCCCCCAATGAGATCCGTCATTTGGGGTGAAATGCCAGTAATCGGCACGCTTGGCAGGCGGGTTGGCGATCGCAGTGGTGTTGTGGTTTAACTCACAGAGAACGCTGCTGCCCGTTCTCTAGAGAGCTCCCTCGGTCGCCTCTTACGACCCCCATGACGGGAAAAGTTGGGCTGGGGTGGTGACACATGTATTCTATTCGCCGTCACCACACGGCTGTATATTACATACGGAAAATACTTAGTGTCAGCATTGCACACGTGAGAAGCCGGGGCGAGCTGGTAGTGAAAAATAAAATCCATCGTTTTAAAGAAAAAAAGATTCGATTTCTATCAGCACCTGCTAGTCGTTCCTAATTATTTAAAATATATTGTATTAGCAAGTGCCTCTGTCTACCCCGTTTTGAGATTAATGAGGGTGAAGTGTATATACTACTGTGTTTGCCTACCCCTCTGAGAGGCAAGTGTGAAGTAGACTTGACTTAGATCACAACCACTTATGCCTTACCTGCCCTGCCTTTAGGTGTACGGACCATTTCTCTGAGAACGTGCGCGAGTACTTGCCTTTTCAATGCACACATTTTCTTGTCTCCATACAAATCATCCTATTTCGTTGCCAAATCTCACTTTTCTTGGGCATTGACGACCACAGACTACAGATACTAACTACCTGTGTTATATTGTCGGGGGATACTGGGATGGAAATATAATGTACTAGCTTTCCGCCCGCGGCTTCGCCCGTGTGGACTACGTGTTTATATTGCGGTATAAAGGACAACTATAAGAAAACTTATCATTCCTACGGAAAAATGTAAGTTTCCCTCGGGAATATCAATTTTTTCCGGGATTAAAAGTACCCTCTTATTTAATCAGGACTTCTAACTTTACGTATGCAAAATTTCAAAGCAATCGGTTCAGTAGTTACGGCGTGAAAGCTGAACAAATAAACAAACAAACTCACTTTCCGATTTTTAATATTAGTAAGGATGTGTGTCTTTCTCACTGGAATGTCGTAGGAGCCGACTATGGGATCTGGTGTCTTAGGTTTATTCAGGTTATGAGCTAGAAACTTGCAACTGACGGCCCATAATGATATTCACTCCTTATTGTGCAAATGTGGTAGAAGAGTTCTTGTTATATAAACGTTCTTGAGGAAATCGCAATCCCCAAAAGCCATCTCCTTTTGGGAATTACAGACGTGATTGTACGTGTATGTAATAATGTACCACGTACGATGTCAGCTTTGGCACGGCTCCTACAACATATCAAGCAATAATCGCTTGACCTTTACATCATTGGTGTTTGCCGAAAGCTCAGAACTAGTTTGTCCATCTTAGATTTAATGACGTGAATCGATATTAAATATTCAATGACATTTTGTTCAAAGTAACGAGTCAATTTAAACAGTGAACTTACCGATTAGGTGTAATGTCATATGGCAACTTGGCAAACCAAAAGACTTTAATAGGCCTATTATACTTATAGTTGGTTGGCTAGCCTATGTTAGGTAATGTTTGATTAAAAAAATATTCAATGGCTATAAGACGTATTAATGTAAAACGGCCTCTCCAATTGCATGCCACTGTGATCTGTTTTCGGCTCCTCGCATCCAGCTTCTTGCGAATATCATCAGTTGCTTGTTGAAAATTTGTAAAAAAAGATGTAATGTATAAACTATTATAGTTTAGTGTAATAATAGTATGTAAATAGTAGTAGTAGTAATAAATGTAAATAATAGAATAAAAAATGAGATGAGACATTAACTGGTCAATTAAACTGGGTATAAAGTCAAAAAGTTTAAAGCCACTGCCAAGCGAACATTATAGTGTTTTATGTTTTGTCCTCGGGTATTTTTTGTCGAGGCATATTATCATTTGGAAACAATAATACTTATTAAGAAGATCCTCCATTGCATAAATAACTAGGTATTAGTAACTTCACTATTTGTAAAATTCACGTTGTACCATCTGCCACTGAAAACCCCGACTCCTAACTCATCGCAAAACTTAATAGCAAAAGAATACACAGAAATATACAAAACAATATTTATTTACAACATCTGCATGTATCACAGTTCGCTTCGATAGCAACAGAAGAGGGTGTAACAAAACGAAGTAAGTTATTTATTAGTGGTGTAATGTTTTTGGACTAGACGATCTGGTGTTGGATTATTGACTTAGGCGACGGGGGCGACGGGGAGGTGGGATCCCTGGGGCTGGAAGCCGTTCTCGTCAGCGACGTAGGTCACGGTGTAGACAACACCATCGGGTCCGGTGTAGGAGAACTGGCCTCGGACAGCGATGGCCTCATTCTCGGCTCCAGCGTTCACAACCTGACCTTCCTCCTGTTGGCTGATGCCGTTGCTGGTCTCCAGACTGTAATTGAATGGTATGAGGATGAATAATAAAATATGCCAATTGTTGTAGTGAGGTTTGAAGTGATTACAGTAGTATTTGATACTGGCTTATTTTAGTAAAATGTTGACAGTAAAACTCGAATTGAAGAGTAGGTACTTATAAGTATTGATTATTGTAAATTAAAGGTTTGTTTGTCCAATACAATAGGTATGGAACATCAGAACATTGATCAATAGCATTCCAATTTCAATGAACAAATACAGAAGGTAATGTAAAAGAAAAATCAATGAGTAACTTACGCGTATTTGTATCCATCGACACCAATGTTGTCAGCGTCGTAGCGGAGGATCTGGGCGTCAGCGTCAGGGTTAGCGGGGGCGGCCAGGGCGGCGGCGATCACCACGGCGAAGACAATGAACTGCAATGGAACAGTCACAATACTATTAAAACATTTGAAATGGATACAGACACATGTTTTTTAAAACGTCACAAATGTTTAAGTAGGTACATCACTTCACTCAGTTTATGTCGAAATTCCAATTAATTAAGCAATTATTGTTCAAAGAATCCGCAATGTTCGAACAACATGACCGACCGTCTTCGAACGGTCAGAGGTCACGAAAGTAGTATTTCTTAAATTCTTATATAGTTTTTTTTTAACGTACCGATTTCATTTTGATTGGTTGTGTTTTGTTTGGTTGTTGATGCGATGAATGCTATCGAGCAACTGATGCTGGCTTGTTGCGTCCCCAGCTTTATATAGTGGTTGGAAGATGCGTCCCATGCAAGGACACGCCGCCGCGACATTTGAACTGGGGACACCTTACCTGTTAGATCAGAAATACTCGTAGATAATACGTGTATCTAATGAATAATTTGGGGGACTTATGGTATTTTGTATAGACAAACAAGATTGTGTTTCATTGATTTAGTTTACATTAAATATCTCGTCGACTTTGTTACGCACTCATCATTGCTTAAATTTATTAAGTAATATAATGGGTAATAAAATAAATAATATTGTGTATTGGTAAATGGCATTCCATAAGCCCAACGGGTATCAAACAAATAAATAAAAAGTTTAATTAGTTGATGTAAAGAGTGAAATACAAAAACATTCCTGTGTTAACGGAATTTATACAAGTAAGAAAATAAATTTTATTTTATTTAATGTGGTCTAAATTCCTCTGAAACAGTAATTCAAAAAATTAAATCACGTGAAACTTCGTAATATATATCATTGAGGAATTTATCTAAAATCTTTTATATTTAACTTAATTTTATGAGTGCATTTTCAACTTCTCTAAAAACAGTAGAAATGTTTTGCTGATCACCCTAAACAACATGATTGGACTAGTGGTTAGTGCACTTGCTTCCAGGACTTACTTTCCCGCCTCCGACGTATGTACTAGATTTACCCGGGAAGTGTTACCCGCCGTTTATCCCGTTCCCGTGGAAACTTTGGGATAACATATAGTCTATGTGTTATTCTAATGTATAAGCTATATTACTGTAAAGAAAAAAAACTGTGAGTAGTTATTATGAGAAACAGTAACAAACATCCATCCACAAACTTTCACGTTTATAATATTAGTAGGATCTGGGTGTTTTTAAACGTGCCTTAATAGTTATGTAAAGTATATCAGTATCTGGAGCTCATCTTATATACTATCCTAATTTAGGGTCAGGTGATTTTAGGAAATGTCCCGACATGCAAGAACCCGGCTCGAGATACGCTGATGAGATTGTCTGGTGTCAGTTACGTTTCGCGATTGGTCCGTCAGGCGCTGTCTGCACCATTAGAAATTAACAAAATACTCGGCAATATGTTCTC
>SJJU01013424.1:0-10814 GCA_012932125.1 Conopomorpha cramerella
CTTTCCAACCGTGTTTTCGGGCATGAAAAATTGCTCAAATTGTTAATACGACTCTTACTGACATCTATTGCCGAGTAGTAATACTATGCTATACGTACATAACAAAACTTGAATTCATTCATAATTTATTCAAAATGTGGTGATAAGTAAGTCATTGATACAGGCATGGGGAATTAGGTAGGAGACCAATCAGAAGATTATATTTGATTTAAATGAATTAGATTTTTTTTAGAGCTAAAAATGTTCTTGATCCCTAGAAACTTTTGATATGTGTACCAAAAACCACAACAGTATCTACCAACATGTGTTTGGAATGTATAACGCAAAACCATCGCATTTTTATGAAATAAAAATCATGAATATTCATATTATGTTTTATTGCATTAATGTTGTAAATAGGTCTTATAATTATACTAGCTGACCCGGCAAATGTTGTTTGGCCAATATACATCATTAACAGTGTTCCTTTGCTATTATAAGCATGTACTATACGAGTATACATAAACCTTCCTCTGGAATCGCTCTTTCTACTAACGAAAACCGCATTAAAATTCACTGATTCTAGATATAAGCATACACAGGGACAGACAACGGGCGACCAATTTATTTTATACTATGTATTTATAGTAAGGTAACAAACATGAATATTGTGAGGGTATAACAATTTTAAATTAGATACTTAAAATTACTTAAAACTTGTATAGAATTTGAGCAGACAATCAACAAATATTAATTAATACACATCAAAAGTGTCTAAGGATCAAGAATATTTTTAGGTCTAAAAAAATTCTAATTTATTTAAATCAAATCTAATCTTCTGGATTGGTCTCCTACCTAATTCCCCATGCCTGTGTCAATGACTTTTCACCACATTTCGAATAAATTATGAATGAATTCAGTGTTAGTAAAATATATTCTTGATTGCAATCTTCTAAAATGTACTTGATTCCTAGACACTTTTGATGTGTGTAGATTTTAATGTTATAACGACGAGTGGTTAGGCTATTTTCTTTCTTTTGTTGTTTTTGTATGACATAATTTTTTTAACCAGTTCATTAAAAAGTGGTAGCGGTTTCAGTATTAAAACAAAGGAAGAAATTTAAAATTAAACTGCGTACCTATTCAGAGTCGTCTCAGTAGTGAAACCATACAGCTTAGCGCATCCGGTAATGAAATCCGCTGTATTCATTTCATGCCCCAGATAAGTTGCAAAATGGGAACTGAACATTTTAAATTGCACTGGTCTGCTGTGTATTTTCAGCATTTTTTTTATTTCACGCCTTTTAATCCCAAAGCTAGCATTGCTAAACAAATGTCTACTGTTCGCTAAGCGTATTTAACCCAACGTGATTGAACGTGGGGTAGGCCTATTATCATTTAAACTACGTACATCACTGTACATATATGATAGGTATATTAACCACACGCGATATATCAAATTTAGCTATGCATAATTATATTGGAAATATTTGAACGATAGATCATTAGTTCAGCGTTCTTTAAACATTGATCTATTAAAAACTGTAAATCAAAACATGTGCGCTTGGGAAGCTACTGTAAATCAAAATCCTACTCTGTTTTTGACATTCAATTTGTAGTCTTTTTTTTTTCGAATTTGAACATAATCACCGTTTCCTGGACCTCCCAAGTCGACGTACGACCTTTTTGTCGAACTTGAAAGTTTCCTTTAACCTGACCCTTCGTTCTTAGTAAATCTTAGTACGAAAAAAATCTAATTATAATGGTTACTTTTGTATACAATGTTGTGTCCAATAATCGTAGGAAGGAGGTTCTTCGGCCATTAAGGACCCGTCATTAGAAAAACCATTAAGGTGTAGGTACTTTTTTATTTTTAGAATTTATGTTACAGAAAAATGTCGATGTTTTATCGATTATTTTAAATTGATGTAGGAAAATTGTATCATGTGTGTGTAGCCATTTGCAATGGAGGAGATATTTGAAATGTAATGTCTGTCGTAAATATGCACAAAATGGCTTATATTTTGTGTTATATTACATTTTTATAGTATAGCCAAGCTGAAATCAGTATGTACCTCATTATTTCTTTCCAATAACCTTATCAGATGTATCTTATTAAGTAACTAAAATTTTCGGAGAAGAAAAAGAAACAAAAATAACTTCCTCTTAGTAGCAACCTAAAACATTTCACATGAACGAAGTCGCAGGAACAGTTAGAACCTAATAAATTCGAATAAAGAAAACTGCAGAGAGCTTTTGTTTTTTACAATTTTCTACCTTTCTCGTTATGCTGTTTACTGCTCGTGAAGCTTTGGCCTACTAAAGTTTATGGACTGCAATATTTCAGTTTAATGGTATTTGTATATGCAAAGTTAGAAGCAGTTATTGTTCTTTCTCTATTTTACTGAGCTCTTTTGAAAGAAAACAATTTTGATTAAAATTTGTTTGCTCATTATAATACACGAATGTAGCTGATTATTTAGGATTTTTACGATACCAGGTAAACCGTAGTACATATTATGATTCTTTGTCCCGGTCATTACTAACATTACTTACTTAGCTATCAAATACAAAACTTTGTAAGGAAACCCTGCTACTAAATCAGAGTAAGTACAGCAATCAAATCACAATCTCTGCCTACCCCACTACAGAAAGGCGTAACCGTATTGTAAAACATTTGTATTCTAAAATACTCATGAGGAAAATACTGATAAGAACAATGTAACTTTAACTGAAAGTATTTTTATTTTTAGCTATTAGCTGCTGTAATAAGGACAATAAAACTTTAAAAATCACGTAATTTTGTTTCAAATAGTTCTTTCCCTTTGTTGTCCATAACAGTTGCCATGGCAACCGACGAACTACGCTAGTTATTAAAACCGAAGGCGTATTATTGAGGTAGTACATAAACTCACGTCACTGGTAATAGTTTGGAAACAGCGGGGTACGGAGTTATGCTCAAACCTACGTCATTTTTAGCCTGACAGTAGTAGTTAGTTCTCTCTCTACATGTCTGTTAGGTCGTCTCTCACGCACTCAAGTATTGGAATTCATAAAGGTAAAAGGACGACATACTGGATGTTTAAACAAGTAGCCGTGTGGTGACAGCGAATAGAATACATGTGTCACCACCCTAGCCCAACTCTTCCCTTCGTAAGGGTCGCGGCGAAGCCACCAAGGGAACTCTCCAGAGGACGGGAAGCAGCGCTCTCTGTGATTTAAACCACAACACCACTGCGATTGCCAACATCCCTGCCAAGCGTGGCGATTAATGATATTTCTCCTCAATTGAATCATTGGGGGAGGCCCTCGTCCAGCAGTGGACGTCACATGGCTGATGATGATGGTGTTGAAACAAGTACTGAAACGTCTTTTAAGAATTGTTTGTTTTTTCACATAAATACGATTACCTAAATACAAAAACAAAACTTGTAGCACTGTAAACGTAGGTACTTATCTAAGACGACGGACACTTAAAATTACATATACGTAACTTAAAATTAAACATACGTCACGCACGACCGGTTCTGAGAGGGGTAGGCAGAGATCACGGACGATATTGGCACTCGTCACCATATACTGGCAAATCTCTTTCGCGTCTTCCACATCCATAAATCTCTTGAAATACGCTCGCCGGTTTCGGTTCGGTTTGTAAAATTATTTCTGACAGTATATCGATATTGTTACAGCAGCGTCTAGTTGGTCGGATACTTGACTAGTAACCGGGAGGTCGCGGGTTTAAGTCCGGCTACTGGACGTGTACCAATGGGCCTCTTTTTCAGAGCCTATGTACACAACGCAACGCTCGTACGGTGAAGGACAACATCGTGATGACACCCTCACACCACAAGGTGTCTGAACCCTATAACGGCGATGTGCTCACCCCCTGGCACGTTGGGTTATACGCTTTGTGAACTGTAGGCATTTGCTTAGCAAGCGCCTCTGCCTACCCCGCTTTAGAATTAAATGCGTGAAGTGTAAGTGTTCCATTTTCTATTTATTACATTTTATGGCCGAAGAAGAATAGAGTCGAGTGAAAATCTTAACAGGAAGTTATGCTCCGAAATTCCTTGACTGTACCAACCTAATAATATTTTTGCTTCTACAATCTTGACATTTGTCAGGCGGTGAAATATGTGACATAAGAATTTATTGCATCCGTGTTCCCTCAGATCATGAACACGATAAAACAAACAATGTCTTGAAACGCCCACGATACTCCACAAAGAAATGTCAATACACATTTTGTTTGCGTTTGGTATTTATAGGTACTGTGCGTGTTTAAGGGAAAATTAGAATCGAGTACGTAATAGGTTTAAGCATGGTTTAGGCGCACGTATGTGCAGCTATGGTGGTCGCGGCTGATTATTGAAGTTATGAAACAACTTCGCTAAGCTTAACTAAGCGCGGATACACATTTTATCAAATCTCTAAAATTATTTATATAGGAATTTCAGGATATGTGAAACTAGCTCAACCGCTTTACCATTTGCCGAGTATTGATCAATTCTCTTAGGGTTTTGATAAAATCCTTAATTTTATCTTTTCTCTGCGACGTTTTAAAAAATGAATTGCTGTTCGTTAGCCTCGCTCGCGGTTTGAAGGAAGACGTAGTGACCAAGATTGAAAAGGGCATGCTTCGGTGGTTTGGGCATATAGAGAGAATGGATGAAAGTCGATTGACGAAAGAGATTTATATGGGTATTGTAATGGGCCGGGTGAGTAGAGGTCGCCCCAGAAGGACATATACAGACCAGATTGGTGATGTCCTGGCCGAAGGTGGCGTGAAAAGTACTCGACACCGGAGGTCATGTATGAAAAGATGTATGAATGTAGATGAAGCGAAAGGGGTATGTCAGGATCGTGACAAATGGAGATCTGTAGTCTCTGCCTACCCCTCTGGGAGACAGGCGTGAAGTGTATGTATGTATGTATGTAGCCTCGCTAAAACTCGAGAGCCGCTGGACCGATTTGGCTTACCTATTTTGGTCTTGAAGTATTTGTGAAAGTTTCAATAGTTTAATGAATATGTACTGTATCATTACCAGCTCTGCTGTACTTCTTCCAAAACACGGGTTACAAAGGCGAATTCCTATTACAAAACATGTTTGCCAGAAAATCTATTGTAATATAAAAAAAATAATGTCGACCACCAATTTTTTGGGTACCTAATTATTTCCTGGTTTACCTCACAAATTGTTTGTTTTTGCCTCAAACAATTCAATTTCACTTATACCACAGACCCGTATTAAAATACAATTTATTCTTAATATTCTTACCGACGCAGCCGCAAAAACAAACTACATTAATTTAACCACAAATTAGGGGCGTGGCCTGGATTAGGAACACCCTGTAGATTCGTGATGGGTGGTCGACCCACCGGCGTGCTTGCTTGTAGGATGATGTTATAATAAACTATCAATGGTTTTTAATACTATTTAGACCTTATTCTTATTGGATATACAATACTATCCAAAATCAGTTACGGACAAAGGCGGTGAAAAAAAAGTTATGACTTTGGTCTATTCGACGTACAATAAAAAGTTTGGTTTACCTATACTTCGTTTTTTTGTGTCTATTAATACATTGACTTGGATTTGCTACGGTACCTACCCAGTTCAAAATTATGTACTATTCAATAGTCCTTAGAGGAAAACATCGTGGTGGTCCAGGAAGTTTGTAGTTATGCTGTACTTTGATGCAGTGATTTTTTTAAAGAAATGTTTCAAAGTCGAACATACAGTCAAAAGGTTAAGATTAATGTTCCTACGAACTAAAATTAAAGCCTTGGTGATTCCATGATAATCTGCAATGTAGATAGAATGCACCTGCTGTCCTGGCGTGACGTAGGAGCCGACATTGGCATCACGAGATTTAGTTTTACTCAGGCAGCAACTTTTAACTGAAGGTCCATATTAACATCCTTAACTTCTTGTTATGCTAACTGTGGCCAAAGAGCCTTATGATCCTATGGTCCTGTCCACCCCTTTTGGAGGTTAAGGACGTGTGTGTGTGTGTGTGTGTGTGTGTGTGTGTGTAGTTTTGTCCACCCTACCTCCTAAGGTTAATGGATATGATTTGATGTAGGTACCTGTTCTATTTTGATACCGAAAAACGTAGCGTGAGAACGTCCCCCTGGCTAGATGGTTAGAACTGCGATTCCATGAGGAGTTAAAAAAAAACAATATGTCACAGATAGTGTAGTGAGAAACAAAAGAGATGCAACTACGATATAGTCTATGATTGTTTGTCAGACTATGACAGTTACAGACACGATTTTTGTGGGTTTTATTTTTCAAAGAAAACGTATCTCTTTCATTCTCGTCGACATGTACGCTCATCTTCGATGTGTTTATATCTTTACGATACAACGGCGTGAGAGTGTAATCCGACGAATCTGGAATATGACGAATTCGTAACAAAACGTGAAGATCGGACCCTAACTCTAGCGTTGTTCTCTCTCCTAGTAAAATTTTAGATAAAAATTTAGACCAGTAGTGCAATTTTCGTCTTTATAAAAGTACGCGTGTACTTCCAGTGGAGTGTAATGTACGTAAAGATCTGGCTCTCCCACTATGCGATGCTGGATAGAGAATTGTACTTTCCGACCAATTTCGCGCGATTTCGCTCGTTATACAGGGCGTCCCAAACTTATGGGACCTGAAGGGGAAGTACCTACCTTAAATATCGTAGAGTATTTGTTTTTTTTTTTAAATTACTGACTTTTAAAAATAAGATAATGTCTCCTTTGAGCAAAACTTACTATCTACGATATTTAAGGTACTTCCCCTTCATGCCCCATAAGTTTGGGGCATGACGCCCTGTACCTATAGCAGAATTCACCTAAAAAGTAGTAGCAGCCGGGAACAACCCATGTATGTTTATCGTATGCGATCGATCTCTCTGGAAATGTATGGGATTGGGGGGCGGCCTATGTTCAGTAGTGGACGTCTCATGGTTGCGATGGTGATTGATAATGACGTATGGACGCACATACCTTTTATTTTTGTAGTGCACACTGTGTGCGCGATAATCAAAGAGCGTAAAATGCGCGAATTTCAGTTAAAGCAAATTTAACAGTTAATTTACTCATTATAATTATAGAATAATACATTATAAGTCACTGAAAATGAGGTTTCAATGAAATTCGCTGAATTTATGATCTTTGACAGACTGTCTTTCCTTACCAGTAAATAATATAATAAGCATGACAAAGATGTTTTAAAAAAGTATTACTTAAATGAACCACTTAGAAATTACAATGCAATCTTAAAAAAGATAATAAGTATAATGAATAAATACGTAAATATTGGTAGGTAAGAAAAATGGTTTATGTAAGTTAGTTATCTGTCTTTGTTTGTTGGTTGGATCAAAGTACCAAAATTCAATAAAAATATTTATTATTTAAGCAATACATAAATTGAAGAAGAAGAATTTTCCCCTCCAATTTGCCGAATACAGAATGTTTAGTTTCGTACCCGTCCGAAAGTTCCATGTGGTGACATCTATTGCTAAGAAATAAAAATAATGTTGGCCAAAAGCGCCACCTCACGGCTGATAACGGAACTGCGGACTTGCTGAGTAAGCAGACACCATGCGTTTTGTGTCTTCTCGCGTATTTTCACCTTTTGTAACTAGATGGCGCCACAAATGTATTCAAAGTATTACCAAATGTTTTCAGAAGGGAACATGGAAATGTAGTGTTTTGTATTGGCTTTGAATTAACAATTTAATACATACACCACACCACACATTGCCACTTTGACAGACATTAACGTGCCAAACAATATTGAGCCAAGCTTGAAGCCAAGAATTACTTCGGTTTTTCGTTTTGGAAAGACTAAATGAAAGGGAATTTACGAAAAATAATGTTAGTTCGAATAAGATAAAGGCTCTTGACGGTATAGGTAGACGTCGAGGAAAAGTTAACGCCCAAATCGAAGAGGGAATAAAAAGAATTATAAAACAACGTATCCGTATGAAAATATCGAGGAATGTGTCTATGGAAAGAAATGTAGCAGGAGCTTTTGTCTTTGTCTATCCCTCTGGGAACAGGTGTGAAGCTATGTATGTATTGAACCCAAGTTTTGATTCAATGTGTGGTACATAATAAATAAATGTAATGTAGGTATATTTTGGTTGTCTGAATTCCATAACACAAGTGGTTAAACATGGGATGCGGGCAAATTATACCTACCAGTTGATAAAACTTTTCCCTTAAACAAAAACTGCTCTACAACAGAAAATAAATCCCTGTCTTCCCACACATATCCTAAACAGTAGAGTTGACATGAAATTAATGTGGCTTTTGTTTTGGTTCTAACCCCGCAGGGATACAACCCGAGCAAAAAATATTTTCCTGATTGTTGTACTCTCTACTTCCTTCTAATACCTATTATAACCGCGAAAGTTACAATGGATGTTTGGATGTTTCTTACTCTAACTCAACAACTAATGAGGAACAAGCCCACCAGCACCCATGCCCTACGTGCCTCTCGGCGTACGCGCCATTCTCTGGAGACGTGCGCGTCTACTTGCTTTTGCCTGTTTCAACGCACACGTATTCTTGACTCCAAACAAAATTTTTTTTATCCTATGGTATAGGTATACCTGGCATCTGGTTCGATCCAACCGAAACCTGCAGTATTCGGGAAGAAGTTGTGTAGGTCATCATCACTATTATCCCAGCGAAACTGACAATGCGCAACTGCAGCCTCTCGTTTTGATGTTTTTAATAGCTTGCGCTCCCTCGGAGCCAACTGGGTACCCTCCTCCTCAATTTCTCCCGCTCGTTGTACCTCAAGATCTGCTAGAAATACGCCCGCTAGCACAGGTAACGCTGCGGTGCTGCAAGATCTGAAGGTCTTGGTGAGTAAGATCAGCGCCAACCTCTGTGTGCATAGCGCCCTCCTCACGACGAACACCGAGACTCGGTGATACCATGTCGACGCAGCGTATGTTAGTGTAGCAATGTAGGTCCCGGCATAGTTAATTTTAAGAGAGTGATAGTTAATGCCCCACCTGGTAGCTGAGATACGTAACACTTACCAAAGTAACTTTAACTTTTTTTTAAATGGCAATCTACTAGCTTGTGCCAATAATTGTAGTTAGCGGATTTCTTACAACTAATGAATTGATTTCAATGACACACACACTCACGTCAGTAATGGCCATAAGTAGGACCATAGACAAAACAAAACCTTAAGATCACAAGACCCTTTGGTCACATTTAGCATAATAAGCAGTTAAGAAGGTCTATACTAAATGTAAAAATACCCTGAGCACTGGTCTTAGAAACGTTGGATTTGTCAATATGAACAACGTATTAAAAGTTGCGACAATGCGGGGAAATGATCATTTTTTTTTCATTTTCATCCAAAATGTCACCTTCCTGGGCAGAAAATCGTATGGAGACGTAAAAATTTATTTTTCAATTACGATTGATGCTGTCTTGTTGAGATGAAGTTTATAAAATATGTGGGTAACCAAAAACAACCAAACACCTTTTATTATCAGAAGAAATACATCCCTCCACCAACCCTCCACCCTCAGGCAAGGTGGACTGATGATATCCGCAAGATGTCTGGCAGGAGCTGGATGCGAGAAGCGGAAAATAGATCACAGTGGCGTGCAATTCGAGAGGCCTGTATTCAGTAGTGGACAAATATGGGCCGATGATGATAATGATGAATTGATTCTATATTCAGAACTAAACTCATTTAATATTCAGAAACACATTACATATTCCGAAATACAATAAATATTCAGAATTAAACTGACGAGTCTAACAATGTTTCTAAGCTTTTTACACTCGGAATAATATTATGTCGTAGCCCACAGCAGGTAGCTCATATGAATTGCATAGTGAGCGACATTGAAAGATATCTGTTAAGATATCTATACATTACCGTATGTGCGTAGTGTGTGGTGCGCTTTAAGTAATCGTGACTTTTATCTGAGACGATACATTGATTTTTTTGCTGGATATTTTCCAATAGCCCTGTCGGCTCTCCTCTTCACATTGAATACCGGGCTCTCTGTTATATTGTTTATCTGTAGTAACTATACAGTTAATAAGACTGTTGGGTCCTAACGTCATAACATCACAACAAGATTATAAATCTAAGTTGGACGGAATGTAGCTTCGAACATATTAATACTATTGTCATCTAAGTAGCGGAAATGAAACCGAAAAAAATTCAGCCAAGAAAATCCCTCTTCAAATTATTTTAAAGAAAAAAAAGAACCGACTTCAACCAGTACCAGGCGCATCTACGATTTTCTCGATTAATCTGGTCTGCCATCATTAAATCCTGATTCTTTATCAAGGGACCATCACTGAAATATCGCTATGAACAAGGATTTGCATATGAACTATGATCGCCATCGTGATGTTAAGCAGCGATGTGGTCTATGATCTTTTTTTCAACTAAAAATAATAATCGAAATCGGTTCATAATAGACGAAGCTGTCCGCAAACAAATATAAAAAAACATATACATACCTACCTATCGAATTGAGTAACCTTCTTTTCGTGAGTCGCTTAAATAAAAAAAGAAAAAATGTTAGATCTTCTGGAAAGTGAAAAAATATTTTTTTGAATTTCTATGCTACTCGATGGCAGACCTCACTTGTACTACTGCGCCAGAATTGAACTCGTCTTCGACAGAATCGGTTAAGAGCTTTCCTGTGTCAGTGCGACACAAACACGGATATACTTATTCGTCGAACTCGAAAATATTGAATGGAAATAAGTTCGCCGTGGAATGCCATTTCAGTTGCTGCAACTTTATCTCTTATACGGGAACAAAGTGACAATAAAAATGAAGTTAGTT
>SJJU01013429.1:0-10893 GCA_012932125.1 Conopomorpha cramerella
TTCCTTTTACTCTAAATGTCTCAATATATCTTTTCGATACAAACGTCTCATCTTTAATTTCGGCGGTGGACCTGTGACCCTAACAATCTCCTTCAAGGAAGTCTTTACTAATCATGTTCTCATCGGCAGTGGTTAATTTTGACCGTTGTTAAAAAAAATACGATAATTTACCTACCTCCTAATCAGTGTTCTGTTTGGTTCAACACACACTCGTATTATCGGAAATGTCGGGAGATACTAGTGCCTAGTACTAGTAGATTTTTGGTCTATTATATAATTATATTTTAACCCCCGACGGAAAAAGACGAGTGTTATACGTTTTACGTGCCTGTCTGTGAGTCGGAGTCTGTCTGTGGCATCATAACTCTCGAACTAATAAAGCTGTTACAATATTTTTTTTTTGTTTGAATGCTGATACTGATAAAAAAAATGCTGATTTGATCGAGCGTGTTCTTAGCTACGTTTGATGGATATCGGTTCACCCACTCAAACGTTATGGGGGTTGAAAGTAGGGACAAAAGTCGAGTTTATATTAAAGTTTAGTTCAAGTCATCAACACGAAATTTTTAAATCGGGGGTTTTTAAATTTTGAAATTGAATAGTTACTAGTAGTTAACTCTTATCCAACCAAGGTAAACTGCAATTAACTTTGGCCCGTATTCTGAGACATTCTTCTCAAACACACACCCGGTGCCATGGAGTATTAAAGTAATACTGCATACAATGTGCGACAGTGACACCGCTATACCACTCATCTAGCGCTATCTCTGTCACATAATGTAAACAATAACACTTTTAGATATCATAGTAGGGCCAGATCTCTGCCCAAGCGACTTGAGTAACGTGTTTCGGAATACGAACACCTAAGACGAGCTCTCTTTTTAAGACCCAGGTTTACCCTCCCCTCTAACAACGCATACCATTCGTTCTACATAATAATATGTTGGTGGACAAGTAAAAAAGCATCTTTGCATGTAAAGTATTCAGTTTATTTATAAATCTATATACTATGATACAAAAATAGTTGCTTCAACAACCCGTGTGAGAGACAATATCGTTCGAACAACATAAGTAATAAGAAAAAAATGAGCAACATTAATATGTTCTGTCAGACAATGGATATTCTAAAGAGATCCAGATAACTTGGAAAAAAATACACGTAATTCTACTTCCTGCAAGTTGAAAAAAATGTGGACAATTCTAATTCCAAACGTGTTACAGTTGCAATAATATGAAAAATATACTCCAACAAATAACTAAGTGAAAGCAAACTCACGCCGGAAAAACGTAAAAAATAAATTATTACATGAACATGAAAATATTCCAGTACGTACAGCTTAAAAATTACTGTGTAATTCGTTCAAAATAAAACATATTCTTTTAAAAAATATGGTAAGTATATGTAACCTACCTATTCATTATCAACATGTCTGTGAAAATATTATAAAAAATATAATATTTTACGTCCGTGACTACATTAAAGAAAACTATACTACATTTAAAAATTAATAAGTCATTGACAAAATTGAAAATAAATTGTATGCAAAATATATTGACTGGCATTCATAATATCTAGGACGACAAACACAGAGGTACACGTAGTTAAAAATTATGAAAATTAAGACGGCTTTAGACGGTCCCATTTTCTTGCAATACCGTAAAATTAAAGCTGGTTTCTTGACTCTTGTAAACTAGTGTGATGCAATTTTACATAGACAATAATGGCGGTCATTTGATTCAATTTACTGTTCTCGCACATAACAGAAAATTGAACCGTCTAAATAGGCCTTTAGAGTATTACTATTTTGACTGAATGTATGTACAAATAATACGAATATAATATCATAATTTTAAAATAAACAAGTACAAAGATAAAATACCGTCAATAAATTGTTGATAGTGCACAAAACAATTTTGGAAAATTCAAATAAGTTATAAAACTTCAAGTTACACACAAACTATCACAATCTAAACAGTCTTCAATTATATGGGATAATGTCGTCAAAATAACATAAAATCATTTTGGTACGCATCGCTTTCAAATCGCTTTAAACAGATGGGGTCTCATCAACTTAAAAAAAACATTTATCTTACAATAAACATTCAAGTTGTCTTTAAATTACGATAATTTACGACCTATTATGGAAAAGAATCAATATAAAACAATACTAAGCTATTGATTTATTAGGTGTATGTTCTCAACACATGTAGATTAAAATATAAACAAATAATGCGTGCTTGCGATGACACTCGTACTATGTATAGAATTTGGACCACATTCAACATTCAATATAAAGAGTTTTACCCTTGGAAGAAATCAGTTCTAAATTGTATATTGTGGACGATCAAAGAATAAAATTACCCGACTTTATTTATAAGTTCGTCGCATATAGCCGTTAATTCCTCATTAGCTTTGCTCTTCTGCGCCAGCGTCTCTTCAAGAGACGTGATGTGCAAATCTTTGCGTTTTATCATGGCATTAAGCTTGAGGACTTCAGCTTCATGAGACTTGTTGATCTTCTCCAGTTCTTGGTTGGCGTGGTTTAACTTCGATGTGGCGTGTTGTTTTAGAGCTTCGTAATTCTTTTGCATTTTAACCAAGTTATCTTCAAATTCTTTCACGGATTGTCTATACGTATCTTCTTTAGCTTTGTAGGACATAATAATTTGCTTGCTTTTTTCATATTTACTATGTAAATCACTAAAAGCAACTTCCATGCTTGCAAGATGTGCTGTTTGTTCGTCTCTATCTTTAATGAGTTGTTCCCTTTCTTCAGCATGAAGCCTCTTATCCTCCTCCTTTCCAGCAATAAGGCCGGAAATAGTTTTTTCATATTCTGCAACAACGGCTTGCATACTCTTATTGGTTTTTGTTTTCTCTTCTAGTTTTTCCGTTAAAGCGTTAATATTTTTCAACCTCTTCTCTCCTTCTTCTTCTAATAGAGTCATTTGTGATTGCAAAACGCAGAGGCGATCTGTTAATTCTTTAGTTTCGGATTTGAGATGGTGTACATGTAATTCCTTTTCCGCCACTAATTCTCTCAATTCCGCTAAGGCTCTGTCAGCTTCTTCTTGTTCTTGGTTCATATGTATAGTATGTTCCTGTCCAGCAGGCGAGTTATTAGCGCTTAATGATAATAATCTATCGATCACAGCCATTGCCGGTGATGTAAATGTCATAGAATGCCTCGACGGTCTTGTTGGAGTAGTTATTTTTTGTTTTGCTACTGAATTTACAGGCGGCACAACCATCATAGGCTTTTGAGTTATATTCAGGTTGAAATCATCAGTGTCTTCAAAAGTATTTTCCGAATCAGGTATGTGGGCATTGGAAGGCCCAGCAAAGGCATGATCGGGTAAACGTGATTGTCTTACTTGATTCACGTTCATTTTCTTTGGAGTGCTCTGACGCTTTTGAACTTTGCTTAGAACATCAAGAACTCCGTCTGAATTGACGCGTTTAGCAAACAAAGGGTCGAATTTAAGAAACAAGCTCTCTTTCCCACTATCTGCCACCTCGGTAGTTTTATTTTGATTCATCAAGAAATCAAACGCATCCGCATCAATAAACATTTCTGGATCTACATTATCATTATTCTGCCCTGGTAGATCGTGGAATTGATCGATCTTTTCACTTATGAAATCCGCAAACTTGTCAGGTTCACTATCCAGAGTTGCTTCAATGAAAGGGCCTTCCATTGTATCTTCATCTTCAGTGTTCACTTCACGTACCGTCGTATCTTTCTCATCCGAAGCTTTAGAACTTTCAGAACATGTCGTGTTACTAAGGTTAGGTGTAATATCTTGTACGCTGGTTTTTGGTTTACTTTCAGCACTACAGTTAGGGCGTTCTGTAAGTAGTGTATGTAAATTGGAGGCTACTTTGCAATGATCAGAATCTTGCACAGTCTTAGTAGGCGATTGTCTGATTTTGGTTGTAGTGGCAAACGGGTTGGCTTCATCTTCTGTAAGTACGGGAATACTTTTATTTTGTTCGATCGCTTCTGTTGATGACCCAATTGAGAAATAATTCGAGTGTTCAGATGATGATGTAATAACATCTTGGTGAGCAACATTTGTAAAACTATTGTTTACGTTTATTGTGTCAACTTCGGATTTTTTGGAAGAGTTAGGATGCGTCATGTTATCTTGAATGGTATTTTCTTCAGGGCAGCTGAAGGGTGGTTCCGCATCTTTTGCATTGTTTGATTTCTCTAGTATGTTGTTTGTTTTCTCACTGGATGAGTCCAAAACAGTATCCTCTATATTTACGGAGTGTGTTAAATTCCCAGGTGTTTTAAGAGATTTTCTAACAGTTGACAAACGCTTTGTTTTATTACTATGGGTTGATGGAGAAATATTCCTATCGCAATTTTTGTTGTAGGTATCTTCAATTTTTGTGATAGTTACGTTTGCATCATTTGAAGTTATTGCCTTATCGTCCTTTTTTAGAACCGATTTAACAGGAGATGGAGTTAAAGGAGGTGATTGTCTTATTTTAGTCTTGGTAGCAAAAGGATCATCTACTGCGTCAAAATTAAAGTTGTATCCTTTAGACACTATAGGTGGCGAAACCCTTCCTTGTTCCAGCTTGATGCTTTCTGGAAGAGTTTCAATTGGACTATTTTCTGTTTCAGGTTTCAGTGACACATAGGGACTATTAGTTTCTGATACAACAATTTCTTCGTCAATATTTTCAGACCCATTTTTTTCGTCAGTTACCATAGCTTCTGAAATTTCTTCCTTCAAATTATTTGCCACAGAACTTATGTCAATTTTGTCATCGTTGCCGTCATTATCTTTCGTCATTTGAGGGATAATTTCAGGATGATCTTGTTTTATTTCAACTTCACTATCATTGTTGCCTCTCGTAATTCCAGGGATTATTTCAGGAAGACCTTCTGGTTTTGGCATACAAGAACTTAATTCATTTTCATCATCCTTGTCAGCACAGTTGTCCGTAAATTTTGGGACTATGTCAGAAGGGTTCTCTGGTTTTGATATACAGGAACTAATATCTATTTCATTAACTTTATCATCAATGATTTCCGCAATTTGTGGGATTGTTCCAACAGTGTCTTCTAGTTTTGGCATACAAGAACTTATTTCATTTTCATTATCTTTGTCAACGTAAGCTTTTTCACTTTGTGCTATTGTTTCAACAGGATCTACAACTTTTGGAGGAGATAATGGACCTTCTTCTTCTTGAGGCACTAAGAAGTCACAATTTACTAAACTTATATCTTCTCCAGAATCTGCAACTTCTATTGTAGTGTTTCCTTCTGCTGTAATCACAAGTACACCTGCATCGGTTACACTAACAAAAGGGGATACAACATCTTGTTGTTGAGATGTGTCTAACAATTCAGCAGTATTTTCTAATTCTTTGGTGTTTATATTATCCAAACACATCTCTTCTTGTGGTTGAGTTTTATTTGATTTTTCAAGATTATCATATGTTTCATTGGCCACAGTCTTATTGAATTCTATCACATGTGTATTTGATAATTCTTGTTGTAATTCCATAACAGTTTGTGAATTATCAGGTTCTGGTGTTTTTACCACACCAAAATTACCATTATCTTCTAGTACTTGGGTAGTGTTAACATCAACTTTTTTTATTTCTGTGTCATTCAGAGTAGATAAGTTTTCATGTTCAGAGTTGGATCCATTCTCATGAACTTCAGAGACAAAATTGTTTACAGTGTTATCAATTGTGGAATTATGTTCAATTTCATCAACATTAACTATATCTGGAATTGTTATGGGTATTGTTATATCTAAAACTGATGAAAGAGCCTGTGAAATACTTGATGCAGTGTCCTTTCCAATAATGCTTTCATTTAAGTGTTTATCTTCTGCATCCTTAAAAAGTTTAGTTTCTGATTCTATAACACTAACACCATCAGTATTTGGAGGTAAATCACTAACAGTGGAATTATTCTTCTCAAGAGTTATGTTTGCACCACACAATGTCTGATCTCTGAGTTTGGTTTCTTTTTCACTGTCATGAATGCTTTCAGATACAGCAATTGATTTATTCGCATCCTGAATAGAAGTTGTTGTATTAAGATTAGTAGTTAGATCCTTACAATCAATATCTTGTTTAGGAATTCCACCCTCTTCCAATGTGGCTGTGTCTTTAGTGATAACTGCTTGCACAGATATATTGTTCTCAATTTCACCAACCTCAGCTGACTTCATCGAAAAGATGGTCTCATTGCTAGTGCCTTCTACAGTTGAAGTAACGTCAGATTTTTCATCATTGTTTGAGTGATTAGTTTGTGACTTATCCATGCTAAATGTGGTCTCGCAGTCCAGAAAAACACTTTCGTCTTTCTCCTTCAATTGACTATCAAGATGTACATCAGTTACAGTTCTGTTTTGTTGTATGGATTCATTGTATGACACTTCCATGGCTTCTAATGTGGCGTTTACATCATGCATTGAAACATCTGTGCTGAGTGCATAATTATTTTTGGTGGCAGATGAAGGTTGAAGTAGCAACTTGTGAATAGGTATTTTTTCTTTACTAAAAATTATGGTGGTTTCATCCCACTGTAGTTCCTTCTCCAGGTCTTCATTAAACACTAAACTTTCCCGATTTGGACTAGTTCTCTTTATCATAGATTCTTTTTTACAATTAAGGGGAGTTGATGCCAGAATGGCTGTATTTTCAGGAACTGTTGGATCAATAACAGATGGACTTACTGCGTTTTCCTGTGTTTGTGTTGTCGTAACTTCATTTTCATCAGGAGGTATAGGACTCTGTGAGGCTCTAAACATGTTGAACACTGTCTTCAGTCCTCTCATTATTGGAGATCCGTGAGGTTTTGGTGGTTCTTTTGTTGGTGTTGTTGCTTCTGGTGTACACGGAGTTGACGAGGAAGAGCTCGGCAGGGACAAGTTCTCTTCAACATCATTTGGTGCAGTAAGAGTGATGTTCACATTTTCTCTGTCTTCTACAGTTACGTCCAGCTGTCTCAGTACAGTGGCAGGTGTACTGATATCTCCGCAAGGTAAGCTTTGTAAGGGCAACGTCTTGTGAGTACCAGACTCATTTCTTGTGACTGTGCTATTTAACGACCTAGTCATGTTTGGATTATCATTCTTGTCTGGACAGTTTACAGTGTAGCTTTTGGACATGGGTGATGCCACTGGACTCATGGAATATCTTAGTCTCATATTGAATTCCGAAACATCCAGTTCTTCCACACCTTTCTCGACATTTGATGGCTGGTAAACATTGCTTTGTATGAGAGAATTCTCCTTGTCCTCGGTGAGATCGACGTCCATAGGCTCCACCTGAGCCATAGTGAACACTTTTCAATCACACCACTTGTATTATTAAATCAACTGAACAATGCATACAGCATTAATTTAAACACAGTCACAACACGTCACTATAGTCTATGCATCTGACCAGCCGCTAAACACTTTAACGTTAACAAACGCAAACAAAAAATAAGTTAATGCATACAGATTTCATACAGTTTCACTTTGATTTCTAATGCGCCAGAGCAGCGCGATATGTATGTCAGTCATTGGACAACGGACAGAACTCTATGCACTCAATGCGCAACTCACACTGAAAGTCTATTTTTAACTTTTTGTCTTCAACGCACAGCGTCGTTCATTTTATATAACGGGCGCGCGCCAGTAGGGAATCTTGCCAAAAGCACGAGAAGAGAAATAAACACTGTTCAAAGAGCCGAAGCGGAACCGTTTGTTTAAAAATCCGGTACTTTTTTTGGATTTTGACGTTTCAAACGTCTATTGATTAAGTTGTCCGTATACGTCCAAAATATGTTTATTGTCCTCGTGCTATTTAATATAAGAACTTAGCAAACTTAGTATGAGAAATAGTATAAACAAACAGCTTCTATCTATTTTAAGTTTAGTAAAAGAAAAGGATTTTATTCATTCTTATAACAAAATCAACGTGAAAAGTCGTACGACCGATTCTGAGCTCACTGTATAAGAGTAACTTCACGTAAACGTTTGTAAAGCGTTCTCTTTTGTTTTTTTTGTGAAATACTACAGCTAACACCTCACAAATAGTTAGTTATTCAAAACATTTTATCTGATTTTATATAGATATCAGTGATTATTGATAAATATTACAATGAACTAAGAACAAAAATAATTCAATACATTATGATCGCCGTAGCCTTACATTATATTGTATTCGTAAAATCCCTCGTAATGTCAGTGTCAGTGGGTTCCCCCCCTCCTGCCGTTTTTCTCATGTTTGTCATTGAAATCATTGAATTGAATGAAACAAAACCAAATAAACAACAAAAGTTACGACTTGGTTTTAAAATAAAAAAAACGAGTTAATGTTCCACAAAGTGGATGTGGAGTAGATTTATATAATTTCAAGATGGTTAGTTATCTGATTAGTATTTTATCTGTTCGTTTAAAATGACTATAAAACTTTTGAGGTTAGGCGCTTCTCTGCACCCGGGCTCTGGCTCTCGTCAACATAAAATTGAAAGGTTACACATTATCGCCTTGATAGATAAGTCTTTAGTACTGCACGGAACTTTGTAGTGTGCTGTTGTGTTCAGTACATAAATTTATAGTGCGCTTTGCCGCGAAAATATGTAATTGCATTTCTAAATGTATACCATAATATTTGTGTGTGTAATATCGTAATAAAGTACATAAACATTAGAAAAGTACATAAACAGTTTTTCGTAATCTTTATTTTTTTCTCAAAGTTTAATTATCTTTTTACAGGATAAGAGATGGAAATTGACCACAATGTCACAGTGAAAGTTTTATTTTTCGCGAAATCCAAAGAGTTGGCCGGTAGACGCGAATCCACACTTAAACTGCCAAGAAAACTGAGCTATCAGCAGCTGAAGAACATAATCATAAATAATTACAACTTACAGGCAATAAAAAACAATATTTTATTGGCGAAAAACGAAGAAGTTTGCGATGAGACGTTAGACATAGAAATCATAGATAAAGATAACATTGCTGTTATTCCACCACTGAGCGGGGGATAAATAATAGCATATTTAATAAATTCAGCAATCATGGATCATCTAAAGTTGACAGTGGACAAGTTGTCAGTGGATGCAGTTAGTGAATTAGTTATTGACGACAGCTGCGGTGCTGTCTCTATCTTTGTGGGAACAACACGGGATAATTTTGAAGGCAAAAAGGTTAGTGTACTATGGTATATTTTACTACATTAAGGAGTTGCTATGTTACATAAATGTTATGTTGTGTTAAGTTATGATCATTGAAACAACACTTGCATATCATTCAGAGAAGCCATATCAGTTTTGAATTGGGGTTGTCATTGGGGTGCCTCCTGTCTCTTAAAGAATCCTTACTTAATATTATAAATTGGAAAGTGAGTTTGTTTGTTTGTTTGTTTATTCCGCTTTTACGCCGTAACTACTAAACCAATTGCTTTGAAATTTTGCATATGTAAAGTTAGAAGTCTGGATTAAATAATAGGGTACTTTTTATCCTGAAAAAAAATGATATTCCCGAGGGAAACTTAGATTTTTCAGTAGGAGTGATAAGTTTTCTTATAGTTGTCCTTTATATCGTAATATAAGCAAGTCCATGCAGGCGAAGCTGAGGGTGGAAAGCTAGTAATGGTATAATATGTATAATTTACAACAATAATTACAAGTAAGTAGGTAATACAAATAGTCACTTAAGATAAACAATGTTGGCTTATGATAATAACAAGTATAGATAACAAATTGTTTGTCCGCAAACCCGAGAATACTATAGATCATTAACATTTTATCACTGGATTATTAATAAATTACAATTTAAACACCTGTATCTCAGAGGGGCAGGCAGAGATGATATTACAAATTTTGGTTGAAAATGAGTTGCTAAATTATTTATCTTGGAGTACTATTTATCATGAAGTTATTGACAACCTCTGACATATTCCTGTCAGAGGTTGTCAAATAATTGGGGTCCAATTAGTCCTCTAATTGGACCTTATTAATTGTAATTTTTTTTCTAAATAACAAGATTTTAACAAGATGTTATACTTTAAAAACCATTACCCTACCTACTTTCATGAACACTTACCGTAATAATATGTTTTTTAATGTCCTTGAAAGTGTTCTGCCCTTGCATATCACTATCCTGCAAAGTGTTTTTCACTAACCTTCAAAGTGTTTCTATTTTCCTTTGCAATCAGTTGAATTAACCTTGACACAATGTCATTGCCAACCTATTATTTAATTACTAATTTTATTTAAAATATTGAGTCTGATAATAATTTTACCTAATCTACAATTAGACATAGTTACACAGAAAGGACTCGATTCACAAAAAGTTACTTCGGAGATATTGAGCTTTAAAGTTGGATGCGCTATTGACGTGCCATACATGTGAATTGAGTCAGAGTACATAAAAAATAAGTTGTAACTCTTACTCTTGTAAGTCTTAACTTAGCACCCTGCTTTAGCTAATTCAATTTTGGGCAAAGTGTGGGTTGAGTCCGTTCTGTGTAGCTATGTCCAATTTGTATAGTCATGACAGAGAAATGGTAGTAATTTTAATGACATTATACCTTACAATAATATTATACGAAATTAATTAAATTGCAAAATTGAAAAATTCTCCGATTTTAAATGTTTGTGTCATACCCTTTCATTTGATACCCCACTTGAACATATTTGTATAAAGTCGACTTTTTTCCCCACTTTCAACTCTCATAACTTTTGAACGAAGTATCCAATTTTGATTTTATAAACAGATTATAAATATTCATGTCGTGCTCTTTCATTTGATACCACCCCACTTGGACATATTTACTCAAGTAAAATTTTTCATTCCCACTTTAACCCCCCATAAATTTTAAACGGCTCAATCGATTTTCATCAAACATGTCTAAGAACACTC
>SJJU01013431.1:0-17378 GCA_012932125.1 Conopomorpha cramerella
CGGTGCCGTGTACTGAAATCGGTTCCGGTAGAAAATGTTCATTGAACATGACCTTGGTTTTATCCAAGTTCATCCGTAGGCCGATCCGTAGAGAAGAATCAGCTAGGTCATTCAACATCAGTTGAAGGTCTTGCAGCGTTTCTGTCATGATGACGATGTCGTCTGCAAATTGCAAGTGAGAGATGTGTTCGCCATTGATGTTGATGCCACGTCCTTTCCAATGCAGCGTCTTGACATATCCTCCATTGCATTTGTGAATAATTTCGGGGAAATAACATCCCTTTGTCTCACTCCTCGTTGCAATAGTATGGGACGTGTCTGCTGATTTTGTATTGGACGAACATGGTGGAAGCCTCGTAGAGGCATCTTATCACTTGGATGAGCCAGTCAACTTGGCAACGCTGCAGAGACTCCAAAACGGACCAGATCTCAACCGAGTCAAAGGCCTTCTCATAGTCCACGAATGCTAGACACAGGGGCAGATTATATTCTACAGTTTTCTCTATGATCTGCCGCACTGTGTGGATGTGGTCTATGGTGCCATAACCGCTCCGAAATCCAGCCTGCTCCGGAGGTTCTTCGCGCAAGACGGTTTGTGATCACTCTTGAAAACAGCTTGTAGACGTGGCTTAGAAGAGAAAGGGGTCGATAGTTCTTCAACAGGGTTTTGTCTCCCTTTTTGAAGAACAGGATGACCACACTTCTACTCCACGCCTCCGGAGTTCTCCCTTCGAACAGTACAGCGTTAAAAAGCTTTTGGAGCTCCCCCAATATCGGTTTACCTCCAACCTTTAACAGTTCTGTTGTAACGCCATCCTCTCCTGGAGCTTTTCCGTTTTTGAGCTGTCTAAGAGCGATTTCGTAGAATAGAATAGCAGATTAGAAGTGAAGAAAATTACCCGCAATGAGCGCACGTGATGACCCACCACGTGTGGATGATAGTCCCGCTGCATGAGTAGCCATAGGCCACCGTATACGGAGCATCCTGAATGAAAATTTTCTGCGCGTCCGTTAAACGAAATCTAAAAAACAAAAGAGTAACATAAGAAGAATTTCTAATCAGAATTACGAGGATTCCGTGGTTAAAAGAGATTAATGTCGGTACATGACAGGGCCAATATACTTAGAGACCTGGTAAGCAGTCGAGGGGACTTTGAACGCTAGCGTGAGTTTGCTAATCGCTGGCATACAGCTCGAAGAACATAACTGAATGCAGAATTTTCTTCGACGTGTTCCTTACAGATTTTCTGTCATTACTGTCAAACTTTGTTTGGAAAGTATGACAGTAATGACAGTTCTCCGCCCGAAAATCTGTCAGTCAAACTCGGAATGTATCTTATCTAGATGTCGCTAGTAGATATCCAGGGGGACTTCTTTCAGTTATATTTTAGTGCGTTTTTTATTATTTGGGTGAGTTAATGGGAGGTTTTCTGACAGGTGGCTTATTACAGTTCTAAGAAATGTCAATAGATGCGCTACCTAGACATGGTTGTCATTTCATATTTTTATGTTTTGTTGACAATTCTAAAATGAGTTTCTTCTTAAGATCATGTCTGATTAGCGCCATCTGTGTGATGTTTTGGAACTACTTTTGACATATTTAAAGCTCAGAAAACCTCTCATTAGACTTCAGATACTTTTGTAACATATAGACAAACAATAAAATGAAAATACTGTCGCCTTCAATACGGACTGCTTAAAGTTAGTAATTTCGTTGACATTTGTCCCCCTATTACAACTAGCGCCATCTGTCATAACTAAGAGAAACAAAGGCCCTGAATTTTTTCCATTATAATTAAGTATATCGCCGAAAGTGTTTGTTCTCTCGTTTGTAAAAAACGGACTCGGATGAAGGCGAGAAATATCTTTTACTGATAGCCCAGAGATTTTACATCTATTACAATAATTATTGATGATGAATGAGTTTAACATTCATCATCAATAATGTTAAAAAAAGTTTTTATAAACTTTCCTATCAAACTTGATGAACGAGAAAATTGCTTACAAGCTCGTACTATGAGTCGTAAGTTCTACTTTCACGAACTGGCTGTGAAGTTGATTTTAGGTGCTGAACACTTACAAGTTTTTTTTATATGTTTAAGTTTCTTGAATAATACGAGTGAACAAATTATTGACAAATAAAGAAGTGTCAACAGCCAAAATTCAATAAAATTAAGTATTATTCAATTTACTTTAGTTCGTCGTCGGCTGATCTCGCATAATCCCGGCGCGGGGGCAAATCCTTAGACGCGAAATCAGTATAGTTCTCGAAGTATCTCTTTTCGCACTCGTTTATGTGGAATTCGTTCATCTCTTTAAAAAAGAAACACAACATTAAAAACCCTTCTTGCCTTATTGTTCTAAATTCCCACGGTTCACCAAGTGTATTGAACACAACGTGACAGGCGATGAGCCCATCGAATAATATCTAATTAACGTTTTTTACCAACATTATTGTGTATATATAAGAGATGGTGCGACGAGATCGTCCGCCAGAACAAAAACTGGTGGACATCAGCGCAAAATAATTATTTATTGTATAACCTATATACGTCAGTGATTGTCTGAATCTCCGAAGTTAAGAGGAGGCAATATCCTTCCAACTGAACAAAATTAAAACATACTTCACGCCTTTTAATCCCAAAGCGGGGTAGGCAGAGGCACTTGCTAAAGCAAATGCCCGCTGTTCACCAGGCGTATTTAACCCAACATGACAGGGGGTCAGCCAATCGCCATTATAGGGTTCACACACTTAGTGGTGTGCGGGTTTCATCACGATGTTGTCTTTCACCAAACAAGCGTTGCGTTGCGTATGTAGGCTCTGAAAAAGAGTTCCATTGGTACACACGTCCAGTAGCCGGACTCGAACCGGCGACCTCCCGGTTACAAGTCAAGGGTCCGACCAACTGGGCCACAGACGCTTCTGAACTGAACAATATTTAGAAATTACTCGCTAACATAATTATTATGCATATTCCACATGTTTTTGTATTTCTTAGATCATCAAGTTACGCTATCTGGTCCTTGAGATCGGTTGCAAATTGTAGCAACAAAAGTCACTATAAACCTTCTCTTGTGTAGCCTACCCTGAGGTAGACATAACAAGCACACACACTGCAAATCCGTAAATAGTCGGGTAAAGTTACACTCACATTTCACTGCGAATGAAACGTGCTGTTGGTGGCTATATGAAACGCTTTATCGATTAATACGCCGAATGAGGTGATATATTATATACTCCTTTCTTTGTCTTTTAATTCGCAAAAACTGTACTAAGATCAAATACCAATACAGCAGACGTAGTTAAAACACAGCAGGCAGGGTAACGTCTACGGCTGAACTTACCAAAAGAAGTTAAACTTGGCTTGTGTTCTAACGGACTGGTCTCATTGGGCGACAGCGGGCGTGGACATTGTGAACCATTGAAATTGCTCGCTAGGAACACAACAATGAACCAAACAAACATTACGGCCGTCACAAACGTAATGCTTCAGCAGCGAACAGAATTAAAACGTGCTATTAGCATTATATTTCATATCGGCTGATACGGTTATCTACAAAAATCGGTTACGGTGAGTTAGGTTGATAATTTTATAGCACGAGAAATAGAAAAAAAATCGAACATACTAAATCTAAGTATTTTTTTAAATGGCAATATATTAGCTTGTGCCAATAATTTTTGCCAGGATCGAGTGTGGATAAGCAACGTGGTAAAAATTGTCGTCAATATAGTCAAGGTCGTGTCAAAATCTCATTGAAACGTGAGGGTGAACCATCAAATTACAATGCTGCGTGGAAGAATAACAAATTGATCAAATAGGAGTCGTCTCCTTTACTTCTCACTCTCAGTACATTATTTTTCATCACCAGCACATTATTACACTAAATCCACCACATTAACACAACAAGTGCAGCGAAAAATTAATTTTGAAAATGAGAAATAAAGAACGCTATTTGCATCTCATCGCTTTCCGTCACAAAGTTCCTTCGAACATACTACTAGCCTCAGACTAGACTAGTTGACATTACCGACAATGCCAAAAATATTCTTAGTACCAAGAATAATAATCCTCAGCGAGCGTCGTGTCACCGCCCAGCAAGCGCGTGACTCACGAGGAATCCGAAGACGCTTCACGAGCACAACGACGAAGAACGAAACTGGCCCAATTCTGATGAGTATTATAAACCTCGCGGACACCGCTACAGCTGATTACTAACACCAGGACGCAGACACGACCTGGCGTTGCAGAGTGGGCTCCTGGCGTGCCTGTCATCCAGGTTCTAGAGGTTTGCTTAGGACGGACCGGATACTTGTATACACGGAGTTTAGTAAGGCTTTCGATAGTGTCACTCATTCCTTATCTAAAGGCTGTTTGCGGGCGGTATACGTGGTGACTTGCTGATATGGATATCATTTTACTTATTGCAAAATAGAAGTCAACTTATTGCTATTAAAGGATAGAGACTCGGTTAAGCAGCAGTTTGTTAACATTTCTGTGTCCAACAGGGACCATTTACTACAACCAAAAAACGTGTTTCCGTAGCCATAGGAACAGTAAACTCATTTTTTTAAATATTTACAATGGTATCTTCGTTGTAAATCTAATCCAAGTCCTAATTTCTCTCGTTCACTTTCGTGAGGATTGTAGGGAGCTCGTCGCCGCAGCCAGCCCCGAGGGCTATAATCCCATACAGCTCTCCGTCCAGTACAGCAGGCCCACCTGAATCACCCTGAATTACAAATTAGAGGTTAGATTTGTCGATTGCTTGCATTCAGGATGCCATCATGCTGAATGCAATCAAACAGTTTGCGTGATTAAAATTATGTGTTCTACTTGAATGATGTGTTGTAGTGGTGATCTAGAGTCTTACATCGCAAGCACCTTTCCCGCAGCAGGATGCGTAACCGGCGCAGAACATTCTTTCGGGGGGCTGATAATACTCTGAGAGCCTGGTGTATTCCCCCTTAATTGGGATAATATGTTTCATCATCATCATACTTGTCCACTGCTGGACATAGGAACTTGGACTCTCCAATTGCACGCCACTGTGATCTGTTTTCAGCTTCTCGCATCCAGCTTCTGCCAGCCATTTTGCGTATATCATCAGTCCACCTTGCCTTAGGGCGTCCTACACTAATACCAATGTTTGTTTTCATAGTAATGCTCGTAACCTTCAGTGACAAATTAAAGCTACAAAACCGTTGGCTGTTTAAAGTCCGAGAGACGCTAGGGAGGATATGTGGAGAGAGAGCTGGTAACCAGGATCCGGAGAAGAGAAAATATACGCTCTGATTCGTACTAAAGCTTCATCAGTGCGTCCCCAGCCACTGAGAGTAATGATGCTCGCAGGGTCGATGTCCTTGCTGTCCATATTGGCGATGGGGATAGGCGCGAAGGTCGGTTGCTTGGGGAACGCGTCGTCCATCAGCAACAGTTGCAGGTCGTAGTCATCCTCGTGCTCGTTGAACTTGGACTGGTACTTCGGGTGCACGTAGTGGGCGCACACTGCATTTTTACCCCTTGTACTGCTCAACCAGTAGAGCTATTCAGCAGTTGGACACTTATTGTTTATCATTCTGTACTTTTTTCATTTAAGACATGACTCACCCTCAACCTACTAAGTACTTAATAAACACATCTCAATCGGGCATGTCTTGTATATATTTTTTAACACAATGAACAAGCGTTTGACCACCATCCTGCCTGATGTTAAGCAGTGATGTAGTCAACGATGGAGCACAGTTGTTTATTACGTATCTATTTACCTGTGACTTGAAGTACTTATTACTGCTATCGCTAGCCGCTTTTACCAAGGAATATTTTTTTACACAGTTTGGTAACACGAGCAAAATATTAGAACATTACTGCGCCGTCGAATCATTCTGGTGCGGACCGACTAGTTCTAATTGCGTTGTTTCGGAATAAATTAAGTTTGTAGCTAATACCCGTAGCTAATGCAGATTGTTTGTCTTGATATCACAAATATGGCTGTGATCCCAGTTGGCTTACTGTTGGTCGCCCACTGAACGAGCCGCAAATTTCAATATTCTAGGCGTACCTTACAGCTAAATGAAGTACAGGCCATCATAATATAATAAATGTTCATTCGTAACTTAACCTGAAACTTAAATTCTGCGATATGTTTTACCAATCCATCCCAACTTTTCCCGTCGTGGGGATCGTAAGAGACGATTTAGGCTGCAGCGCTCTCTGTGTGTTGGACCAAAACTCTACTGCGATCGCCAACCCACCTGCCAAGCGTGGCGATTATTGGCATTTCCCCCAAATGATCATGGAAATCATTAGGGGAGGCTCTCGTCTAGCAGTGGGCACCATGCGGCCTATGATGATGAAAAAAAATCTTAATGGTACTTAATATATGTGAGATATTGTTGTGAGTCCAGGTAATTACGTTCCATGTCTTATTTATACGGTGCGTTTCCCTAGACCTTTATAAAAAATTGTGAAACTGAATTTGATTTTAATACTTTGAATACAAAAACGACACTATTAGCAATACAAATAATATACATTTTCTGCGGCGCTGCCTTAAACTGGCGGTAACAGGAGACGTCTTTACCATATCTACGTAAAAAAAAATCCAGCGCAGACGAGTGGGTAATTCACGGATTTTAGAAGGGCTTTCAATAGAGTATATCACTGAATATACAATTACTATCCAAAAGCAGTATTCGTACAATATCTGTGGTGATTTGATGACACGGATATCCTAGTACCAGCAAAAATGAGTCAACTTGTAGCTATTAAAGAATAAAGGTCATGGCCTGTCTTAGTTACCTTTGTGGTCCGCAGGGTTCCCATTCAGGCCCCCTCTTATTTGTAATTTATATATGCCAAGGTGGGCCCACATGAATTATAGAGTTAAAGAGGCGTGGTCAGCGAATAATACCACATTTGCAGAAGTACTTTTCAACCATAAGAAACTAGCACAGTGATATTGATCTGAGGGGGAATGAGGGGTTCTGAGGGTTTCAGTTACATAACCCACAGGGGCACCCTTTTATTTTATTTAATGTTAATATCATTTAGTGCCCTTGAGCTGTTTACCAGTCAGGTATGTATCCGGCCATCAAGCATGTGTTAAATAAGTATTATTTAGTCATATTTATGTTAAGTATACTTAGCAGTAAGTCTTGGCGATGTCAGTTTCTTCCCGGTTTTTCTGGCCAGTAAAAGAAATTAATTCGAACCGGGGATGATTAATTATCTTTTAAAGTCATAAATGACGTTCATCAAGCTTTGTGTTATGCTACTGTATATCTGTATGTTATAGCACTTATAACGATGAAATAAAGTAATTTTAACTTTGACTTTGATCACTGCAGAACAATTTTACTTTTCAGGGCATCTAATTTCCATACTATCATAACATAACATGTTTAACGTGCCAGTGATCGATAACAATACAGAATGCTAAGCGACATACTATCGTCTCCTTAACCCATTAACGCCCAGAAGAATACTTACTGTTTAATTGATTTTGACTTTTATTACAAAGTAATAAAGTTTAAAATAACTTGTCAGACTCCGAGGTCAGTGGGAGTTAAACCTTACCTTTAATTTAGAAACGAAATAAACAGAATCAAACGCCTTTGAGAGGTTGCAGAAAATGTCAATGGCATCTTGTTTTTCCTTCCATGAGCTAAATATTTCAATTGCAGAGGCCTATGTCCAGCAGTGGACAAGTATGGGTTGATGATGATGATGATTATGAGCTAAATATAACCCACATGCATCCGTCGTTGATCTTCTTCGACTGAACTCTAATTCCTTCGAGTGCAACCGATTGATGGACACAATATAAGAAAACAAGTGATTTCTAAATATTTTTTACAGACATCCTCCACAAATCTTCAGTTGACTTCAAACTGATGCTAATGGAGGGAAAAGTTTATGATACTGCAGTAGTAGAAGCATAAATGAACGCTGTATATGATCTTCGTGGTTTTGCCATGCTAGTACTGAGTAGTTTTAGCACTTGCGACACTTGAGGGAAGGAGTTCAGTTCATTTCATAGGATATATTTTCGAGAAAACGTCTGCAATATCATTTTGACAAACTATTAAGTACAACCATGCGGTGGTAGCCTATAATTAAGGCAACATAGTATGTGTGTCTTGTTGGCTATCCTTAAATAAATAAATAAGCACAACAAAAGGAGAACTAGTGAAATCGGCCCACCCATTCCGGAGTTATAACATTACAACGAAAAGTGGCATTGATTTTTATATTATAGATTACCATGTACCTACTTCATTTTATTTTTAAAGCTGAACCAACATAAAAAATGGAATCAACCACTGGTTCATTTACAGTGACCCTTTTGTTGTTCATTGTTGTAATAAAATTCTTCACAATGAATGTTTATTGAAAATGCGCCGATTCCCAATCCTGAATCGATTGTGAATATAATCCAATTATTAATTGTTTTGTGGGTGAATCGGGCCACGTATTTGCTCTTTCATAAAATCAACCATAAAGCAAAAATATTAACTTACAAGAACATTCAGGCGTCATAATGACGTGCGCAATTAAATAAACATATAATAATGGAATGCAGGGGCTGAAAGCGCAGTAATTTTAATTTTTTGTTATTGTTTTATCTCTATGTCTCATGCCTTTCGCTGCACTGGCCATTATGACTAACGAGTGTGAGTAGCGACTGACTTGTTAACAAACAGGCTTTATTTATTCTTTTCCTCGTGATGTTTAGCTCACGCAAGCGTACAAAGTACCATCGACTTACTTACCATGACGCTGTTACATCATCCTACTAACTACTTCTACTACTTTGGATGGATGTATGGTTGTATGGATTTTGTTTGTCCGTCTTTCACGCAGAAAGTACTGGACGAATTTTAATGGAACTTGGCAGTATTGTAGCTTATACACTAAAATAACAAATAAAAGTATATTGATAAAACAACGTTTCTCAGGTGAGCTAGTTCTTGTACTAATTTTATAGAAAAAAGAACTGACTGCAACAACCACTTCTAGTCGTCAGCCGACGTTGTTTAAAGTTTTCTTCGTTGTATCCGGTTTGTTACCATTCAAATCCTAATTTCCTTATCATTGGTCCGCCTTGAACGGAAAGAAAAACCAAAATCGTTTCATAAACGACGGATTTATCCGTAAACCAACATAAAAAGGGTATATTAATATATATTTTTTAAAGCGTTTGACCACCATCCTGCCTGATGTTAAGCAGTGGTCTACGATGGAGCACACTTGTTTATTAGGTACCAATTCACCCCAGTGACTTAAAGACAACCGGACTGTACTGCGACACCGGCAAGTCATTATGTGCTATATAGAATTCGAATTCGGCCGATTTGAGAAAAAATGCTTTATTGAAGCCGCTTAATAATAAAGTATGATTGGCAGCGACACACGGATATCGGGAAGAAGCAACGCCGTGAGAAGCGTTCCCAGTAGGTCCCGGGGCGAAGTGAACGGCGCCGATCCCCCCCAACAACCGCAGAAATTAACGGAGACAACTCGTCGTTAGATTTAATCTCATTGCGCCGTCAACGCCCCAGTTCCGGGAGCTTTTAAGCTCATAATGTTAAGCTGGGTTACTGCAATGTTATTACACAGTCTGAAGCTTTCACAGGCTGTACATTTTGGCCGACGAATTTTGCATTTTTTGGTTACTCAAAACGGAATAATGTGATAACAACTATTTATGGTCGGATACTTCATGTTGTCCTCCACCGTACACGTACCAGTAGCCGGACTCGAACCCGCGACCTCCCGGTTACAAGTCAAGTATCCGAACAACTGGACCACAGACGCTCATTTTCGTTGTGATAAAAAAACATGTTATCTATTTTATGTCACTGTGATTATTTTCTACGTTTTGAAATGAATGGAGCGAGGTGTTCTGGAACTATTCCTTCCCTCAGGAGTTTAGTGTCTAGTATTGATACTCAAGTCCCGGAACGCGCGGTGACCTGATTATCTGATTGACGCAGCCTTGTCGGGAATCGAGACGACACCGTTGCTCCCATATGTATAAAATTGATATTGATGGTTTGTGATAATGTAAGCGACAAAAAGGTGTTCTTTTTTAGGAAATTACCTTCATATCTATACGTACGCTAAATACACACATCAAACGTGTCTAGGGATCAAGTACATTTTAGAAGATTGCAATCAAGAATATATTTAAAAAAAACTGAATTCATTCATCATTTATTCAAACTGTGGTGATAAGTCATTGATACAGGCCTGGGGAATTAGGTAAGAGACCAATCCAGAAGATAAGATTTGATTTAAATAAATTAGATTTTTTTTAGAGCTAAAAATGTTGTTGATCCCGAGACACTTTTGATGTGTGTATTCTTATGGGTTTATTATTAAACAATTGTATGTACTTTTAGGTTAAGTTATGTGGTAAAATAAAAATACAGTGGCGATTGGTTGTTCTAGAGAAGTGTGGAAGGAAGCACGATGGAGCAATGGAGCAGCTATCGCTCGCGGGCGCCTACCACACAGCCTCCAGCGCGCCTACTGGCATTTGGCAGCAACACAGCACGATGCATAATTGAGTGGTGAGCCGCCATCTTGCATCCCCCGCCAAGTGCGGCGCCAACTTAGTGCTGGTGAATATTTCGCTGGTGGAACTTTTCACTCTGCACAAGAACTAGCTTTTGGAAATTCATGGGCTTTTTAAAGTTGTTTTTCTTTGAGGTCGTCGTCCGCGCTCGATTGAGTTTTATCTCGTCGTTTCACTTTGGTAAGTTGCACGCGGCGTGGCGGGTCCGGTTTCAGCTCGGGCTTGACACTTCTATCGGAAGCAGTATGGAGAAGAGAGAGAATGATAGTTGTAAGTTAATAAATAGTTGGCCGAACACTAAACTGTTCGTGTGCCTTAAATACCTATGCTGAAACTTTTATATGCTGATGCAAATTATATTTTTTTATAGCCCGAGTATTTGAATAATTCCTTTGTAGGAACCATGTGAAACGTTTTGTTTGTTTTCCCGTTGATTGTTTAGTAAAATTTTAAAATTGCAAACTGATGTTATTCTCCACAGACCAGTCTCTGATGAAGAAGGAAATGTTTCGATGTTTTTGGTAATGTACCTCAATCATGAATCATTGCACGGAAGAGGAAGTGAAGTGGAAAAAAGTAAGAAGTCGTATATTTGGTGGTATACGTTTTTTTTATCACTATGAACAAGCGTTTGACCACCATCCTGCCTGATGTTAAGCAGCGATGTGGTCTACGATGGAGCACACTTTTTCAGTAGGTACCTATTCACCCGCGACTTGAAGACCTTCAAACTATACTGCGCAGGAAACACAGACTCCGGCAAGTCGTTCCACATCCTGGCGGATCCTCCATACGTCATTATGTATGTTGTAAGAAAACTGAACAAGTGGTAATTGTAATGTTTTACATTGTCACCTGTTCGGTTATATCCTATATTACTATCTACCTATCAATACCTAGAAGTCCTCTCGGTACTTCAAAATGCGCAGTAGGTAGAGTAAATCCAACCCGAGAGTAAGGTACCGGAAATTTCGGTCACAGGTAAGCCGCGGGCGGACCAACTGATTCCATTGCCTCAAGTTCGCATCCGCTTCACCCTCTCGACCTTGCCGCCTTTACGGAACTAGTCTAAACATTTTTAATAAATACTAGTGGACTCGACAGACGTTGTCCTGTCTCAACTATTAATATGAATATCTAGGGTGGCCTGTGACCAGCAGTGGATGTAATTTTTTTCTTTCATAAGAACCTTCTGCTGTCATTAGTGAGCGCAACAAAAGAAGAATTAACGAAATCGGTGCACCCGTTCCGGAGTTCTGACATGACAACGTAAAGTGGCTTTGATTTTTATATAATAGACTAGTGGACTCGACAGAGTAATAGGAATAGTGTGATAAGGGAAAGTTGCGGTTTGAAGGAAGACGTAGTGACCAAGATTGAAAAGGGCATGCTTCGGTGGTTTGAGCATATGGAGAGAATTGATGAAAGTCGATTGACGAAAGAGATTTATATGGGTGATGTAATGGATCGAGTGAGTAGAGGTCGCCCCAGAAGGACATATAAAGACCAGATTGGTGATGTCCTGACCGAAGGTGGCGTGAAAAGTACTCGAAACCGGAGGTCCTGTATGAAAAGATGTATGAATGTAGATGAAGCGAAAGGGGTATGTCAGGATCGTGACAAATGGAGATCTGTAGTCTCTGCCTACCCCTCTGGGAGACAGGCGTGAAGTGTATGTATGGACTCGACAGACGTTGTCCTTTCTTAACTATTAATATGCATATCTAGGGTGGCCTGTGCCCAGCAGTGGACGTCATTTGTTTCTTTCATAAGAACCTTCTGCTGTCATTAGTGAGCACAACAAAAGAAGAATTAGCGAAATCGGTCCACCCGTTCCGGAGTTCTGACATGACAACGAAAAGTGGCTTTGATTTTTATATAATAGAAGACTAGTGCACTCGACAGACATTGTACTGTCTTAACTATTAATATGAATATCTAGGGTGGCCTGTGCCCAGCAGTGGATGTCATTTTTTTCTTTCATAATAACTTTCTTCTGGCATTAGTGAGCACAACAAAAGAAGAATTAGCGGAATCGGTCCACCCGTTCCGGAGTTATGGAACGACAACAAAAGGTTGCTTTGATTTTTATATCTAAGATGTAGGTATGTTATATCCGCAACCACACGACACACACACGTCTGTTCAAAACAGAGTCCCTTGTTCCAAAAAAATTGCATTACTAAAACGTAGCCCACAAGGAAAATATTGTCATATCGAGGCAAGCGATATCACTAAGCGACATGAATAAACCATGGAGCGAGCGAGCCAAGTCTCAAGCAGATTGCAATCAGGATCGGTGGAAGTTGCGCTCTAAGTTGATCATACGTGGCGCGGCGTGGTGGCGCGCGGACCTCGTAAAAACTCCGTGAGGATAACAAAGAACTTGGCCGTGTCGCCCGCCGTCGCCCGCCGTCGCCCGCCGTCGCCCGCCGTCGCCCGATGTCGCCCCCGTCGCCCTCCGTTCGCTAATAACTGGATACTGTTCAGTTACTTGCAATTTTTTGATGGCGGTCATTCGTGTTACCTTTTTACAATGGATACTCATCGTCAAGATTAAATACTTGTCTACCCGCCTAATGGAGATTGAAAACAGAATGAGGATATACTATTATTACGAGAAGAAAGTAACGGAAGTAAACCCGCGCTTCGTGCGTGTTAGTTACAACACAAAATACACACATCAAAAGTGTCTAGGGATCAAGAACATTTTTGGCTCTAAAAAATCTAATTTATTTAAATCATCTAGTCTTTTGGATTGGTCGCCTACCTAATTACCCATGCCTGTATCAATCACTTATCACCACATTTTGAATAAATTATGAATGAATTCAGTTTTTGTAAAATATATTCATGATTGCAATCTTCTAAAATGTACTTGATCCCTAGACACTTTTGATGTGTGTACATTCGTCGGAAAAATCGTGGTCGCCATTTAATATTCTCTTACACATAACCGTAACATAAACATGTTAAATACATCACACTTAGATATAGGCTGTTACATTATGCCTCAGTCACAAGTAATTGTAACAAGCAAGGCTTGGATGTTAACGATGATATATTGGTGTCCATATCCTGAAGCAGCGCCGAGGTGCCCGTGATCTCAAGAAGCACTCTGATGATGTATCACGATGCAGATAGTGAGGCGTATTGTTGTCTCCGAACAACAGTAGCAGGGCCGTAGAAACAGAATCACGTGACTAGTGGCGCGATTCCACGCGTACGGATGTGACAGCCGATCGTATTTTGTGGCAATACGTTTTGGAAAAGAGCTAGGCATTCCGAACAATGGCCGCACACAGCCTGATGAATGTTGCACCACATTCCCCCGAGCATCCACATTCGTTCTTTAATATTATAAAGACGCGAGCGCTCGGCGCACGCTTTCAGCATCCAGCACATGAGCGTGCGGAAGAAAATTCCATTGATAATAAAAACCGGATCACGGTGAAAAGCTTTCGATGCGCCACAAAGCTCTCAGCATGCAATAGTCGAAAGTGTTCCGGCCGTTCATAGATCACCGATTATGTAGAAGTGATATACTTGTAAACGTTGTTACTATTGCTTGCCGGAACGGTGGAAATGATACTCGGGTGTAGTTACGACGAAAGACAGTTTATTTGTAAAAATCAACTTATTATATACTTAATCTAAACGGGGTCACGCGTGCGTCATCCGTTCTTACGCAATCACGGTATTCCCCTACAAATACTCCCCCCTTTAATTTAAAAATATTTTTATTACCCAAAAAAAATTTTACAATGGTAGGTATAAGAAAAAAATAAAAAAATAGAAATGTACAATCTTATGCTAAACTTGATGACCAGGGGGTGGCTGGGATGGCTTGTGGAGTCTCCCGAAGACTTGCATGCTGCGACGCCAGATGTTTTCTCTTGCCAAATCTCCCGCTCCGTTCTGGGCCCATTTCTTCACCTTGTTGCGGCACAGGTTCCATATGATGTACGCCATGATGATTATGAGCCCTATTATGCCCAGAGTCATGCCGATGGAGGCTTGCATTGCCGTTGTCTGGGTTGCTTTCTCCTTTTCTATCTGCTGATTGATGATAACGTGCTCGTCTTTCGCGTACTGGTTGCCCATGGTTGCTTGGTGGAGGCTTGGATGAGTTTGGAGTTTTCAGTTCGGTGTCTGCTAGCCTTCTGATGCTGCTTGTTGCCGGTATATGCGTATATATACTTTATTTTGGTTGTTAGTGAATATTGAATTTGCTTAGATGGCGAATCTAACAACCGGTCGCACCACGCGCCCCGACCGAGTGATAGTCACGTTGCTCGATTTTGTAGCTTCAAATGTGCCATTGGGGTCATCCTGATTTAGCAAAAATGCAGGTTTTAGTCTGTCGATCGATACTACTGTAGTTCTTCCGGGCAGCTGTATCTTGAAACATTTTTCGCCTCTCTCTAGGACTTTATAGGGACCTTCGTAGGGAGCGGTTAAAGATCTTTTAACCATATCTCTTCGTAAGAAAATATAGTCGCAATTCCGAAGTTCTTTGTGAATAAAGCATTTCCTGTTTGTTTTTACAGCTGTTGGTTTCGTACTCAAATTTCTCATAGCACTTGACAGTTGCGTTGCGTAATCGTAATCAGTTGTTTCAAGTGACTCATTACTTGTTTTGAAGAAGTCAGCTGGCAATCGTAGGGAACTCCCGTATGTCATTTGAGCCGCGCTGACGCCGCTGTCTTCCTTTAGCGATGCGCGTAATCCCAACATGACTAATGGTAATTCTTTTTTCCAATTAGCACTATTACAGGTAGCCATTAAGGATGCCTTTAAACATCTATGCCATCGTTCTTGACATCCGTTCGCCATGGGGTGCCAAGCAGTCGTATGGATTTTATTTATTCCCAGTCGCTGTGATATTTTTTTAAATAAGTCGGATTCGAATTGACGTCCTTGGTCCGTAGTCAGGGTAATAGGACACCCAAAGCGTGACACCCAACCGCTAATAAAGGCATTGCAAATACTTTCAGCTGTTATTTGCTTCACTGGATACGCCTCTGGCCACTTTGTTTTCCTGTCGATCATCGTGACGCAATATTTATAATCTTCGGACAGTGGTAGTGGGCCGACTATGTCTATGTGGACATGTTCGAATCTTTCCGATGCTGGGAATGCGGCCAATGGTGATACGGTGTGTCTGTTTACTTTCGATTGTTGACAGGCGACGCAGGTCTTGGTCCATATTCCCACGTCCTTGTTCATAGATGGCCAGAAAAATCGGCTAGCCATCATCTTCCTTGTGGCGCGTGTACCCGGGTGGCTGAGACCGTGAACTGCTTGGTAGGCTGTTTCACGATACTGCGGTGGTAAATAAGGTCGCAATGTGTTTTTAGATGTTTCGCATAGTACGTCCCTGTGCGAGTTGGGCAATCGGTACTTCTTGAAAGATACTTTTTTATTTTTTACGATGTCCTTCAATTCCTTACATTGCTCCTGGTCATTTACCAGTTGGTCGTAGTCAATGAAATTAGGGAATGTGATTTCTTCGATTCTGGATAATGCGTCTGCAACTGTATTTTCCGGTCCGGAGATATATCTGATGTCAGTGCAGAATTGTGAAATAAAATCGAGTTGGCGAAGTCGGCGTGGAGTGTCGTTATTGGAGCTTGTCTTATTTATTGCATATGTGAGTGGCTTATGATCTGTATATACTGTCAATTCTTTTCCTTCTATATAGTGTCGGAAGTGTTTAATTGACATATATATAGCCAGCAATTCTCGGTCATATGTGCTATACTTTGTCTGCGCCGAACTTAGTGCTTTGGAGAAAAATCCTAAAGGTTGCCATACGCCCTCGCATTTTTGTTGTAACACGGCGCCTGCACAAGACGCCGAGCAGTCTGTCATGAGCGCGACCGATGATTTCATGGATGGGTAGAAAAGTGTAACGGCGTTTTTAAGACTTTCCTTACACTTTTCAAAAATGTCTTCCGTGGCCTGTGTCCATGGTACCTTTCTTTTGTCATTTTTCTTCGAGTTGTGTAGAAACCGATTTAATTCCTTTTGATACTCGGCGGCTCGGGGTATGCTGGTTCGGTAGAAATTTATAATTCCCAGAAATCGACGCAGTTCTATTATCGTCACCGGTTTTGGGTATTTACTAATGACGTCAATTTTCTCTTGGAGTGGTGTTATTCCGTTTTCATCTATGTGGTATCCGAGGAAGTCTAACGCGCGTTTGCCGAATTCGCACTTGTTTGTGTTGAGCTTAATGTTGTATGATTTCAGTTTTTGCAGTACTTCTTGCAGATGCTGTTTGTGCTCTTCTTCGTCGTAGCTCGCAATTAAGAGATCATCGCAGTAACAGTAGACGTAGTCTAAGCCCTTAAGAACCATATCCATGAAACGTTGGAATGTTTGACCTGCGTTTCGTAGGCCAAATGTCATTTTCATAAATTCGAATAATCCGAAAGGCGTTATTATGGCTGTTTTCGGAATATCTGGCCTGGCTATTTGTATAACATGATATGCCTTCTGAATATCTAATTTTGTAAATATTTTTTTGCCATTCATCATGTATGTGAAATCCTTGAGGCCTGGTAATGGATATCGGTCCGGAACAGTCATTGCGTTTAGCCGTCTAAAATCACCACATGGTCTTATATCGCCGTTTTTCTTATTGACAATGTGCAGTGGCGAGGCCCAAGGGCTACTCGATGGTCTACATATGCCGTTATCCATCATCTTCTGAAATTCATTTTTGGCCGCCTTGTATCTTTCGGGATTCAAAGGGCGGACCTTTTCGTGACTAGGAGGCCCCGTTGTTTGTA
>SJJU01013437.1:0-10243 GCA_012932125.1 Conopomorpha cramerella
TACTCAGAGTGTACAGGTATGCGAGAGCGCTGCATGCTATACGCAGTCTTTGCATGGGCATTCGTTCGTGCCCTCGCGATAGACGAGATTGAGAGTTTTTTATATTTATTTTATAAATGAATATTAAACGGAAAATTTATTTATTTAAATATTTCATTTGACTTGTTTTCACTTCTGGCTGCACTCCGGGAGTGCAAGCCCCATTTTTTTTAAATAGATCAAGTCATAGTGCAGTATAGTTTGAAGGTCTTCAAGTCGCGGGTGAAAGGTACCTACTGAACAAGCGTGCTCCATCGTAGACCACATCGCTGCTTAACATCAGGCAGGATAGTGGTCAAACGCTTGTTCATAGTGATTAAAAAAAAAATGACTATCACCAACTTGATTGCTACTAGTGGTCACCTTGTCACCACTAACTTCATAACTAAGCAGTTATGAAGCTAGTGCAATCGGCTTGGATGGTTCAAAGTTTGTGGAAAGTTTGCATAATGCAACTTACTTAGTTTTTGTTCGATGTCTTCGGGGACTATGTGAAGTTTTATGCTTTCTTTAAAACTTCTTATAATGTTTTAGTCACTTTTATAGGAAGAGTTTTACTTATGAATAATAATAATTTTAAAAGAACTGACTGCCTCCACTAGTCACCCGCACCTACGATTTTAAAAGTTACCCTCGTTTTATCGGGTATACTATCCTAGAACCTTTACTTCCTTCTCATGGGACCATCTTTGAAATATTTATAAAAAAAATCAAAATCATAGGTCCATAAACGACGAAGTTATCCGCGAACATATATAGTAAAAACATTATATACGATCGATTGTAGATAGCCTATTTTTTTAAACACAATGAACAAGCGTTTGACCACCATCCTGCCTGATGTTATGCGGCGATGTGGTCTACGATGGAGCACACTTAAAAGCACACTCAACTCCCTTGAAAACAGCTACCAGTGACTTGGGAGCAAAGTTTATAGGTCTCCGGTTCGATTCCTGCGTAGTACGGAGCATTATTGGGAAACGTGGTCTTTTATGGTATTGTGCTTGAAAACGACGGTGAAGCCTGCCTGTGAGAATATTTATAATATAATAGTGTATGATACATTAAAATGAAAACACTAGATCATCGTGTAAGGTAAAAACTACAATAATCAGAAAAGTCAAAATTGACAATACTCATTGAAAAACATAAAAGTACCAGTGGACGCCCCGCGATTTCATTATTTAGTAGTAGGTACCTGCATCCCAAATTTCAAGCGTCTAACTTGATCGGTTTAGATTTTTCATACAAAAGTATTTTCCCGTTAATTCCCGCTCCGGTGGGAATTTCTGGGATTCCTTTCTTAGTGCACCCCTACGGTACCAGCCAGCTACGTCCGTTGCAAAATTCAAATGCTTAAGTTTAGCCGTTTGGGCTGTGCGTTGATATGTCAGTCAGTCAGTCATTCCGCTTCTCCCTATATATTTTGATAAAATAAGTAAGTACACTTCACGCCTTTAATGCCAAAGAGGGGTAGGCAGAGGCACTTGCTAAAGCAAGTACCCACGGCAAGTATTTTGATAAAATAGTATACTTATAAAAAAGGTTGTTTTAAGCAACAGTATATCTTCAATTTTGTCAGATCCACTGCGTACATAGGCCTCCCTAAAGTCCAGCCACCAGTACTATCGGTCTTGCGCCTCTCTCCGCTAATGTGCACCCACCGCCTTTACCAGATCATCAGACCACCTTGTTGGAGGTCTACCCACGCTGCGTTGTTATGTTATTTATTACTATTATCCTGTTAGAAACGAGATTGGGGTATTATTTTTCATAATTTTCCTTATTCCCGATGTTCGCAGCTGGCCACAAAACTATTACTCATGAAGGAATCGATTTGATGAAGACAGCTTGTCATTGTTTCTATATTTAGAGCAATATTGCCTGGTGGTTATTTTCCAAGACGCAATAATAAATATTTTTCGATAGATACACTTGTGATCAAATATTCCGGGTCACATATCATTTTGTGCACACAACACATGTAGCACACGCAGTCGAGGAGAGCTACCTGAGTAAAACAAACTGTTTTTGTACCAAAATAGAGTAAATAAGTCATAAAGTTCGATCGTGTATGGAAAACTGCCGGAGTCTGTGTTTCCTGCGCAGTATAGTCTGAAAATGTCCTATTCAAGTCCCGGATGAATAGGTACAAATGAAATAGGTAGGCCTATGTCCAGCAGTGGACAAGTATGGGCTGATGATGATGATGAATAGGTACCTAATGAGCAAGTGTGCTCCATTGTAGACCACATCGCTTCTTAACAGCAGGATGGTGGTCAAAAGCTTGTTCATAGTGATAAAAAATAAACAAATAAAGCATTGTCGTTGTGTGTTCAATATTACTACTTTCAGCATTATACTGCATGTAAAAGGTCCCCGAGAAATGGATTTAGAAAGGTTGTTAGGTCCGTCAATATGAACAACTTTTACTATGGCGACAATGCGGAAAAATGAACATTTTTTTTCATCTTCATACAAAATGTCATCTCCCGAGGAAGAAAAAATTTCCTATTGTGCATGGAGACAAAAAAAAAATGTTTTCAAATCCCCGCATTGTCGCCATAGTAAAATTTGTTCATATTGACGGACCCAACAACGTTTCTACGACATTGCTCGGGATTTTTTTACACGTAGTTTTATATAAATATGACCCTGAATTTTTGCTCACGAGTACAATAACAATATCTTTTATTTCTCAGAATACAGTAGTCAAAATGATTAGTAGGTACCTACTAAATATAAATAAGACTTAAAAATTATATTAGTTAATTGTGGTATTTGGTATATTATAAAGTTATTAGTATTTGCTTATTAAGTAAGTGCCTCTACCTACCCCGCTTTGGGATTAAAAGGCGTGAAGTGTATTTATTTTTATTTTTATTTGGTATAGTATTCACTAAATAACGTTATCTAGCCTGTAACAAATTGGTCCATCGAATACTGAAGTCCTAACTTTATTCCCTATCTTAACTTTTTCCACACGCTCTATCAGCTAAACCTTCTGCCAGACTACTAGCTCGTGATAAACGACACTTCTCTAACTGTGACGGATGTGGCACATTTTGTTTATTTTTCACTAGCTGTACCGCGCGGTGTTACTCGAGCTTTTTTTTAGGTCCCGTGGGAATTTTGCGGTAAAATATAGCCTATGTTACTTGTGGGTAATGTAGCTTTCGAATGGTGAAAGATTTTTTTCAAACGGTCCACTAGTTTTTATGCCTATTCATTACAAACAAACAAACAAAGATTTCCTCTTTATAATATTAGTGTAGATAGTGTAGACAAAAAGGGTCCAATACCGTATAACAATGAGGAGTTTTTTTCAAATCATACAGAAGAGCGAGTCCGAAAGAAACATCATAGAATAAAGTAGATACATCTCTTTCGTTTCCTACTGATTTTGACAGATTTATTTTTTTACTGAACTATTATGTTATAGTCATCTAGCGGCCCGTCCCGACTTCGTTCGAGTTAAATGCTGATATTAAGTTTTTCTCTACTTATACATATTGTGCACGTAATCTGTATAACATCTAATATATAAAACTTCGGGAGCGTCTGTGGTCCAGTTGGTCGGATACTTGACTTGTTCGAGTCCGGCTACTGGACGCGTACCAATGGGACTCTATTTCAGAGCCTATGTACGCAACGCAACGCTCGTACGGTGAAGGACAACATCGTGATGAAACCCGCACACCACAAGGTGTGTGAACCCTATAACTGCGATGGGCTCATCCCCTGTCACGTTGGGTTAAAATACGCTTGGTGAACATGAGTTTTTTTATATACAATTTCCATGTCACAATATTAGTTGTACCGTACACCTCCGAAACGGCTTTTACAATTTTTACCAAATTTTATACGCGTATTTTTTTATTTATTTTATTTGGCACACAAAACAGAATACAACGGAATACTTCACACTTGTATACAATTTAGACATAATATAACTATAAACTAAATCGCATTCCAAAACATGTATACACAGATACGAAAAAAAAAAAACTGAATGCGCGAAAATTAGAGGCTAATGTAAATGAATATAGGTACTTATATCTATGTTAGTAACTAGAACCAGTGTTAGTAGACCAATAAGTAATTTTTTTCCCTAATTCTAATTCAGATTACATAATTGTTCAAACATTTTTTAAATTCAGTAGGTCTGGGAATCGGCTACTATGTATTTTTTATGCATATCAGATGTATATCTCCCAATACACGGGGTACAAAGGCAACTTATTATGGCAAAATAAATGTTTGCCGGGACAGCTAGTGCATTATAAATAATATGTTAAATCGTGTACATACCTAAATATAAAAGGCTACATGTGATGTATTGCCTTTGCTTGATTGTAATTAATTATGTAATTAGGTCAAGGTCCTGACTGATTCATTCATCACATCACTGACCTCATCAACGTCCAACCTTTGACCCTAAAAAGCTGACCTTTTGAAAAGCATTTTTCCAGTATGTCATACATGGTATAAGAATGGATTTTTCAAAATTCATCCTATCCTCTAAGGGGGTAAAAAGGAAGGAGGGTAGGAGTTAGAAGAAAAACCTTAGTTGTGGAGTTATGGTTCTAAAACTAGTTTGTAGTATTTTTTAATGAAAGAAATGCGAGTACTGAAACAGCCAGATACTTGTCCAGCAGTGGACAAGTATGGGCTGATGATGATGATGATGAGTACTGAAACTGCGCGAATGAAACCACGGGGATACTAGTGGAAGCCTCGCGATTTACATATATGTACCTTGTGTGTATGTATGTTATGACGGGCCCGTTGGTGTAGTGGTGTGTCTGCCTCTATTCCGTAGGATCGTGGGTTCGATTTCCACCGTCGATATGTGCTTAGGTGATGAGCTTTTAAGAACTTGTTGGATGTGTCTGGGTGTTTTATTTATATAAGTATATATTTAAATGAAATATATATACATATATTTATGTAAATATATCTCGTTGTCTGATTTCCATAACACAAGTGCTTTAGCTACTTAACATGGGATGAAGGCAATGTGTGTGTTGTTGTAAAATATTTATTTATTTATTTACCTTACCATACTTCTGCAACGACTCTATATATTACAGAAAGCTGCATAAAAAATCGTTGCGAAGTTTGAAAGATCTAACCGGGAGGAGGCGACTGAGTTTTATACTATGCATTGAAATACTGTTGTTAGTTAGTTTGGATAAAGGATATTTAATTTTTTAGAAATATTTCCAGGAACAAATGATTCAAGCCTCATGTCTCAAACAAAATAACGGGGCTATGTAACGTTTAAGGATTTTATTACGAAAATGATCCTACGGGAACCAAATCAAATTCCGGGATAAAAATTAGCCTAAATGTTAATCCGGTGTGTAAGGTATCTGCGTACCAAATATCAGCAAAACCTGTCCAGCCGTTTTGACGTGATTCGCGGACAAACAGACAGACATTTTTTTCAAAAATATGAAATTCGCCTTCTATAAAGGCAATTGATATACTCCACTGGTTTTAGCGTAAAAAGAATTAATGTACAGTTTTGGCCCCGGAACATTTTTATTATTGTCTAGATAGAAGAAGATAGATATATGTATGTATACATTAAATATTTTTTTTATCTCCATACAAAATAGTCAGTTTTTAGCCTAGGGTAAACGTTGGTCATTTTGACGAGTTCAACAACGTTTCTAAGTCCATAGCTCGGGGTCCTTTTACACCCAGTAGGAATATTATGCACCGGCATTTCTATATGGTTTATTCATACTTAAAAGCTATGTATTCCAACCGCACAGGAAATTCTAAAGGCTGATTAAATACTGTACTTTTTCTGCAAGTCCGTTCTTTTCCGTGAAGAAATGGAATCGAAATCTTGAAAACGGAAACCTCAATTTAAAAAGCGATTTGTGCTTTCGTGCACGGGGACAATTTAGGACTCTTATATTTATACGATAAAATTTAATATGAGCTCTATGTTCTAATGTTTTCTTTACTCTTTTGGCTCATGGCTTGGCATGCTTGGTATTTTAAGAGTAATTTTTGTGAAGAATGAACCGGGATTACAATAGGCACCTTACATGTACAGCCATGTACAATACATACATACATACACTTCACGCCTGTCTCCCAGAGGGGTAGGCAGAGACTACAGATCTCCGTTTGTCACGGTCCAGACATACCCCTTTCGCTTCATCTACATTAATACATCTTTTCATACATGACCTCCGGTTTCGAGTACTTTTCACGCCACCTTCGGCCAGGACATCACCAATTTGGTCTCTATATGTCCTTCTGGGGCGACCTCTACTCGGCCCATTACATCACTCATATAAATCTCTTTCGTCGCCATGTACAATAATTGTATGAAATTAAAATGTTTTCTTATCGACGTATCCTTTATTGAGTATTCTGAGAATAATTTACTGTACATTGTATGAGTTAGGCCTGGTGCCAATTTCGTAGACTCTATTACTGTCATATTGAATGAAAATTTACCTTTGGCGTCAGAATGACGATAAAAAATAAAGTAATGAGGTTAGATAAGAACCAACAGGGAAATATATCATCTAAACAAACTTAAACCATAGTTTAGTACAGACATAGTTTGTCCATACATACGTATAGTTTGGTACTAAAAATATCCTACAAATATTACGAGCACCTACAGAGGCATCATTTTAATGAAACTTTACAAAAACATAGCTTTTACATCAAAATAACACTTATAGGTTATCCAGAATCGTCCTAGGAGCGGGCTTTGTTGAGCATAGGATTCGCCCACTTTTTAACGCCACATTATCTTATCTTACTTCTTTCTAATATTATAAATGGGAAAGTGAGTTTGTTTGTTTGTTCCGCTTTCACGCGGTAACTACTGAACCGATTGTTCGATTTAATTTAATTTCATAAATTGCGACGGGAAAAGAAAAAAAAATCGCCCCATGCTAGCTCAAAAGAAAACAAAAAGAAGTACAGCGTTATTTCTGTAAAATTTTTCGGACTACCTGAATCATCATCATCATCAGCCCATACCTGTCCACTGCTGGACATAGGCCTCTCCAATTGCACGCCACTGTGATCTGTTTTCGGCTTCTCGCATCCAGCTTCTGCCAGCCATCTTGCGTATATCATCTGTCCACCTTGCCTGAGGGCGTCCTACACTCCGTTTGCCAAGACGCGGTCTCCACTACTACCTAAATAATGTTCTAAAATTAAACAAAGTTTATACCGAGTTGTGAAATAAAGTGTGCGACGCGCATCAACCTCTTCCTCCTGAACATTATCGGAGGCAGAGCCGCAAGGTATTTATACCCCTTTTCCGCTCCCCTTTCCCTCTTAAGGTAATTTGATAGCATTCACTTCTGCCGAAATGCTTGCCGGAGTCTGTGTTCCCAGATCAATATAAGCAGTTACGGGTAGATACTGAACAGGCAAGTGTGCAATTAACAAACACATGATTAAATTTAAAAAAAAAAATACACTTTACGCCTTTAATCCCAAAGAGGGGTAGGCAGAGGCAAGTACCCACGGTTCACCAAGCGTATTTAACCCAACGTGACAGGGGGTGAGCCCATCGCCGTTATAGGGTTCACACACCTTGTGGTGTGCGGGTTTCATCACGATGTTGCCTTTCACCGTACGAGCGTTGCGTTGCGTACATAGGCTCTGAAAAAGAGTCCCATTGGTACACGTCCAGTAGCCGGACTCGAATCCGGGACCTCCCGGTTACAAATCGACCATCTGGCGACAGACGCACAATTTTTTTCTAGTTATTTACTTAAATAGGTACCCAGTGATATTTTAAGTTAGCATGTGGTGTTTACCTAAATAAAAACATCAAATTCATAAGTAAACGACAAAGTTATCTGCGAACAAATAAAAAAGCATACGTATATACGGTCGAATTAACTAACCTCCTTTTTTGAAGTAGTAAAAAAAAAGCAGACTAGGCTTCCAACACGTGAACTCAAATTTTGTAACAAAGACACGCAGCTCACGTGACAAATGATTGTTCTCTCAGTGCGGTAGTGCTTGCACACCTGACAACAGAAATGATGTGTTCCATTCGCTCCTACATGGAGAATTTATATTCCTTTTCCAGTCTTAGATAGGTCTGAACAGAGACTTTATTATACAAGGATGAAATTGTATTTATTATTATTTTAATCGTTCTTCTTACGTTCTCGACTCAATGTTCGCGGGCCCAGGCCAAACGAAATTATTATTATTATTAGGATAAAATTATTAAATAACTAGCTTTCCACTCGCGGCTTCGCCCTCGTGGACTTCGTTTATATTGCGGCATAAAGAAATATTTTTGTTTTTCCTCGGGAATATAATTTTTTTCCGGGATAAAAAGTACAATATTATTTAAACCAGACTTCTATACATCTGCAAAATTTTAAAGTTCAGGTTCAGTAGTTACGGCGTGAAAGCGGAACAAACAAACAACGCCCCGCAATTTCATTCGCGTAGTTTCAGTATTTCATACAAACTGTAACACCCTCTATTTAGAGTCGCTTCCCACAGGATAGGGATAGCCAATATCCCAAATTTCAAGCGTCTAACTTGAGAGGTTTAGATTTTTCATACAAAAGTATTTTCCGGTTAATTCCCGTTCCCGTGGGAATTTTTGGAATTCCTTTCTTAGTGCACCCCTACGGTACCTAAGCTACGTCCGTTCCAAATTTCGAGTGCCTAAGTTTAGCCGTTTGGGCTGTGCGTTGATATGTCAGTCAGTTTATCCTTTTATATACGTATATTTAGACTAACAGTGTTTCTCTGATATTATATGTATGTATTATACATATAAATTACTAGCTGTACCGCGCAGTGTTACTCGCGGTTTCTTTGTTCCTTCGTCAAGTAGCTTTTATTCGTTACAAATATCCATCCATACAATTCTTTCCTCTTTATAATATTATAACAAATAGTGCATTAATTTCGACAAAATTTGATTATCATAAAACGGTTCTAGTGAGTTAATCTTTTAAGATAGACATATACTGTCGTGGACATTTTTTTAGATCATTTCAAGAGGAATAATTCTTTCATACATATAATTTGGTATATTGAGCCGTTTTCGCAGCGCACGCAACGAAAGCCCTCAAGGATGAATAATTTTCCCCGTTTTTTTCACATTTTCCTTTATTTCTTCGCTCCTAATAGTAGCAGCGTGATGTTATATAGCCTAAACCTCGATAAATGGTCTATTCAAACCAGTAGTTCCTGAGATTAGCGCGTTAAAACAAACTCTTCAGATTTATAATATTAGTATAGATTCACCAGAATCACGCCCTCAGGCAAGGTGGACTGATGATATACGCAAAATGGCTGGCAGAAGCTGGATGCGAGAAGCCGAAAACAGATCACAGTGGCGTGTAATTGGAGAGGCCTATGTCCAGCAGTGGACAGGTATGGGCTGATGATGATGATGATGACTAGAATCACTCTATCTAGGAAAGAAAACTGCATCAAAATCCGTCATGTAGTTTTCTTGTGTAAGATCTAAGCAAACGTATGGACAGATTCTGCCAACAAACTGTTCTGCAGTTTGGCGGAATTTTATTTTATGTAATACCTAATGTGTAATTTTGTGAATAAATTAATTAAAAAAAAAGACAGTGGGAGTCGGCTTTGTTTTATACTATATATTGTTTAGTTTATTAGTTTCCCGTGTAGGTTATACACGTACCTTAATACAAATATGTCACGCAAATTTCCCAGAGGGGCAGAGCCGGGAAAACCGGATCTAAGTAAACATATCTTTGTCCAAGGACACCCATATATTAACCTTTGTTTCATACAAACTGTGCTGATTAAAGCTTTATGTTCCCAATTCATCATCCATTCTCTATGGATGCGTCTACGGATGAACTTGGATAAAACCGATAATTAAATATTTAGTAGGTACGACACACAAGACACATAATTCAAAATAGAAATAAAAGATACAGGCACATTAATAAATAATATAAATAATAAGTATTTTTACAACACACACATTGCCTTCATCCCATGTTAAGTAGCTAAAGCACTTGTGTTATGGAAATCAGACAACGAGATATATTTACTTACATACTTTTTTTTTTCTTTTAAATACATACTTATATAAATAAAACACCCAGACACATCCAACAAGTACTTAAAGCTCATCACCTAAATACCTGCCAGCGGTGGGAATCGAACCCACGGCCCTATGGAGCAAAGGCAGACA
>SJJU01013438.1:0-15594 GCA_012932125.1 Conopomorpha cramerella
TACATACACTTCACGCCTGTCTCCCAGAGGGGTAGGCAGAGACTACAGATCTCCATTTGTCACGATCCTGACATACCCCTTTCGCTTCATCTACATGCATACACCTTTTCATACATGACCTCCGGTTTCGAGTACTTTTCACGCCACCTTCGGTCAGGACATCACCAATCTGGTCTTTATATGTCGTTCTGGGGCGACCTCTACTCACCCGGCCAACACATTTGATTGGTATACGTGACCAGGTATGCTTCGTCGCAAGCACTCTCTGAACGACGTGTTAGAGTGTGAGGAGAGTCGTCCTCTCGCTCGCTCTCCGCCCGCCTCGCCCGCCGCTAGACGGAGAACACACGCCCTTCAGAGGATCGTCGACATTGTCGCCAGGACTGGTGAGTCATTTCATTTGAAAGAAATTGTTAACCAATCACAATGGGTTATTCACATTTTTTTCTATAGAGCAAGACGTTATTGAACAACAGTAGTTTGTTTGTCCTTTTCATTGTCTAGGAACAGTGAGAGAGAGAAATTTCTTGTATATAACATACTGGCTGACCCGGAAAACATTGTTTGGCAATATACATTATTAACAATGTTTCTAAATAAAAATTTAAAAAAAATATAAACTATCCTATCCCTCAAATTGGATGAAATTACATATAAATGCCAACTTTTGTGAATATCGATAGCCTTAGTGAAGAGTTCATTGGGAACAAACATCATGACACTGGATTTTTATATATTAAGATTATACATTATATACGAATTTTGATTTTGATTTGAATTCGCTGTTTAGTTTTAAAGATCTAAGCATACATAGGGACAGACAGCGGGAATTGCCTTTGTTTTATGCTATGTATTGATGGAACATACCAATGAAAATTCCATTTCATCAATCAGGTGTGAACATAGACGACATTGACTCCAGCACAGTGATGCCGACACAGAAGAAAGTGATACTCAACGACGAGGATCAATACGCGGAAGACTTGAAACTCAACTCCTCGATACGGGAGACCTTCCTCAACAGATTCGTGCAAATGTTCCTCGTCTACGAGAACTTTGTCATAATGCCCGATCAGGTGAGTGATTGATTGATTGCATGGTGGTGGGTGTCCGTCAATATTTTTTTGTTTATTGCCCATATTTTTTTCGGTTGTTTTAAGTTTTTTGTCTCTGTTTGTTTTTATGTTCTGACTTGTGATTATTATTAGAGCGTCTGTGGTCAAGTTGGTCGGATACTTGACTTGTAACCTCCCGGTTACAAGTCGCGGGTTCGAGTCCGGCTACTAGACGTCTACAAATGGGACTCTTTTTCAGAGCCTGTGTACGCAACGCAACGCTCGTACGATGAAGGACAACATCGTGATGAAACCCGCACACCACAAGGTGTGTGAACCCTATAACGGCGATTAGCTCACCCCCTGTCACGTTGGGTTAAATACGCTTGGTTCACCAAGTTAGCCTCTGCCTACCCCGCTTTCAGATTAAAAGGCACGAAGTGTATTTGTTTTTTACTTTCTGACTTGTTATTTTTCTATTTGTTACCTATACTTATTTACTGCGATCATCAACAGTAGGTATACCTACCAAAGTTTTGTCTGTGTTGCACGAATAAATTACTTTTCATTCTTTCTATCCTCTTTCTTCAGAATCGCTGAAAGGTGACTCTTGTTTGAAAAAAAAGTATCGTGGATTACCACTGCCTTTATGATATAAATTACGCTCGCTCTTCTTTCGAGAAAAGTACATTATGTTTACTTACTTTGTAAGCGACCAACATCAACAATGATGGTCCCATCTCAATTAGATTGTTTATGGAATATAATAAGTTGAGCGCCTAAAAATACTAAGTTGGGCAGCAAAATTACTAATTGAGCAGCAAAGTATTTATTAGGTGACGAAATCAGTAATTTTGTCGCTAAGTCAGTATTTTGGTTAGGTTAGACTTTTTTGATGCACGTTTAAATACTATCCATTGTTTATTACCTTTAAATATTTTTCATCATTGATCTGACAAAAATTCATCAATCTCCATTCTCCAGGACCGGGAATCCTGGCTATCATCCCGGGAGTCGATGGTGAACTTCGACAAGGCGTCGTTCCTGTCCGACCAGCCGCAACGTCACAGGCCCTTCCTGTCCCGATTCCTGGAGACGCAAATGTTCGCGACACTAATTGACAACAAGATACTGTCAAATTGGGGCGAGTATGACGCCAGCTTGCAAGTGTTCGAGCAGAGGATTAAGGCTGTCAAGTATGTACATATATTTTTTTATGACTCAATATTGTTCACCGGGTGTATAGGCGCGAATATAACCAAAGACAAGCTCGAGCTTACCTTTGTTATTTTACGTGACCACGACGCATGCAACTGCGTCGAAACGTCGAGTAAAATAACAAAGGTAAGCTCGAGCTTGTCTTTGATTATATTCTCGCCTATATGCCCGGTGAACAATATTGAGTTATAATGTCTGCGCGTTTCATTTAAAACATGATCTTTGTTTTATGGTTATTCGAGAATTAAATTCAAAATTCAAAATAATTTATGTGTCTTCATGTGTGTACAATAGGTGGTAGTTTTATGGTGTAGTCTCAACACGAAACCCTGCTAGGGCACTGCAACATTAGACTAAAATAAACTAAAACTAGGTAGGGACTTATACATTAAGAAGAGCTTAAAGAGTAACAATAAAATAAAGTATTTTTTTTTAAACTCTGAATTTGTAACAATATAAGTATGGTACAGCTAAAGTGGAAACTAAACATTAAAAACTCTTGTAAATTATAAAAACTATTTTGTATAAGGTACATTTTAAGGACTTTTTTTAACTTACTTAATTCTAATACATTTTTTTTTTGTATTTATTTGCATTTAGGCGCAAACGTTGTATGTGTGCATTCATTTCATAGTTATAACTCATTCGATTATGAAATGGAGATATTTTTTTGACGTTTTTCTGACAGATTTTCAGGCTAGGAACTGTCATTACTGTCAAACTTTGCACGTATGGAAATTGTCCATTACGTCTCTATCGTTGAAAATATTTTCCGACATTGTTTCGCGAAGTGACAGATCGGCCTGTGAAATCGTTGTATATAATAATATAATAAAATAAACAGAATATAGTTACTAGCTTTCTTCCTATTTGATGTCCTTACGCGCAAACATACGATTGCAAAAAGAATGATTTATTCATGTTCGTTGTTTTCAAGCGTTACACTATAATGTAAAGTGCATTCTTAATGAAATTACGTATATATGTTATTAGTTTGCTATTTTTTTTTTACTATTATGTTATTACAAAGTAGACTCTTGAAAAGACTAGCATGAAGACATTATTCGTCTCATAAGCGCATAAGGACTTCAACAAGAAGAAAGAGTAATTGTTTTCTGTTTATTTGACGAACGCTTTGACAGACGGATTTGTCACTTCACGAAACAGTGTTGTCGGATTTTTAACGATAGAGACGTAATTTTATATTCGAATGAATTGAAATTATCAAATCCATAATCTCCTACTCAGATAATGTAATTGTTTAGTTCATTATACTTACATGATACGAAGTGTCAAATCGTTTGTACAATTATTGAACATGGAGGCTATCTGTTCACTTATGAACTAATTACTTTAACTGTTAACTTAATTCACTTATGAACTTGTTTGTACAATAGTAATTAATATCTACTATATAAAAATAAGTCGGGTTTTCCTCCCTGACGCTATAACTTCAGAACGCACGAACCGATTTCCACGGTTTTGCATTCGTTGCAAAGGTCTCAGGCTCCGTAAGGTTTATAGCAAAGAAAATTTAAGAAAAATTTCAACAGAAAAGCGGGAAAACGAAACGAAGCCATCTGGTGGCGAAACGGAGTTCGCCGTGTTTGCTAGTCTTTAAATAAAACTGTATGTAGGTGTGTAGTCGTTTAACAGCGCTTCGCAACCGTCGCCGCACGTCTACGACAGCCAAGATTCATTCTTTTATACATTAGCTTAAAGTGTGGACATTAAATTAATGCATAATCTTCTACCCAGATAATGTAATTGTTAAGTTCATTATCCTTACATGATACGAAGTGTCAAATCGTTCGGCCAATTAGTGAACAGATAGTTCGTTAGCGCCGGAAGGCGCTGGTTACCGGCATTCCTCCTGTATACGCCCTCAATTCACTTATGAACTTGTCCACTGCTGGACATAGGCCTCTCCAATGGGGAATTTTCTTTGACGTTTTTCCGACAGATTTTCATCAATCATTACTGTCAAACTTTATTTGGAAATCATGACAAATGAAGAAGAATGAATTGGAAACAATGACAATTCTCCACCGGAACATCTGTCAGAAAAACGTCAAAGAAAATTCCCCATTGCACGCCACTGTAATCTGTTTTCGGCTTCTCGAAGAAGCCGAACTCGCTTCATCATCAGCCACATAACGTCCACTGCTGGACGAGGGCCTCCCCCAATGAGATCCGTCATTTGGGGTGAAATACCAGTAATCGCCACGCTTGACAGGCGGGTTGGCGATCGCAGTGGTGTTGTGGTTTAACTCACAGAGAGCGCTGCTGCCTGTTCTCTGGAGAGCTCCCTCGGTCGTCTCTTACGACCCCCATGACGGGAAAAGTTGGGCTGGGGTGGTGGGTGACACATGTATTCTATTCGCCGTCACCACACGGCTAATGCAATAGTAATCGCTTATGCAATAGTAATTAATACCTTTAACCCTTTAACAGACAGAAGGCTTGTCTGAAATTAATTGACTTTAGACTGTATTTTAATGGAATAAAGTTTAAAATTAGGTGGGATCTATATTCCCTCTGCCTGGTAAAGGGTTAAAAAAACCGTTTTCCAATCCACCAGACGGCGGCACACAGAGGCCGGGCGGCCCATATACTCGGTGTGCGGTCGGCGCGTGTCTCCGGCCGCCCCCGCGGCGTGGCTGGAGACGTGTCTGCCTCGCGAGCGACTCCCCCACCGGGCCGCCTACTACCGCGCCTTCCCGGCTCGCCTGGACCGCGCCGCGCTGCAGCCGCCGCCGCATAGCTATGACAGGCGAGATTGATACTTATATACATTGTCTTAGAGAACACATTAGCTTAAAGACAACTAGATTAGATAACTCAAGGCGAGTAAGCATGACGTGAGCTTGGCTCGCCTCGACCGCGCCGCGTTGCAGCCGCCGCCGCATAGCTATGACAGGCGAGATTGATACTTACATACATTGTCTTAGAGAACACGTTAGCTTAAAGACAACTAGATTAGATACCTCAAGGCTGGTTTGAAAGGCGAGTAACGCCGCGCTACCCATAGAGATGGCAAGCCAGATTGATACTTATATGCATCACATTAGAGCCCACAACTGTATGTAGAGATAGTTTAACAGCCCTTTGCAGCCGTCGCCGCACGGCTACGACAGGCGAGATTGATACTTACATACATTGTCTTAGAGAACACGTTGTCCCACCACCACCCAAGCCCTGCCTGCCTCTCGGCGTACGGGCCATTTTCTGGAGACGTGCACACGTTTTCTTGACTCCATACAAATTATCTTTATCCGTCCCTGTTTTGTTGCCAACTCTCCCCCTTCTGGGGCATGACGACTACATTACGGAGACTTCGCGTCGGGTCCTCGTCGCGTCTTCAGTCGTTAACAGGCTTCATATGTTCTTCGAGCTTTATGCCAGCGATTAGCAAACTCACGCAAGCGTTCAAAGTTCCCTCGACTGCTAACCAGATCCCTAAAGTATATTAGCCCTGGCTCGATACGCTCCAGTTTATTAAGCATCTCATTCCTTGCCTCATTGTATAATCTACATAGAGAACACGTTAGCTTAAAGACAACTAGATTAGATACCTCAAGGCGAATAAGCACGACGTGAGCTTAACACTGCCTGCCACTCACCGCGCGCCTCGGCCACGCCGCGCTACCCATAGAGTTGGCAAGTCAGATTGATACTTATATGCATCACATTAGAGCCCACAACTGTATGTAGAGATAGTTTAACAGCCCTTTGCAGCCGTCGCCGCACGGCTACGATAGGCGAGATTGATACTTATATACATTGTCTTAGAGAACACGTTAGCTTAAAGACAACTAGATTAGATACCTCAAGGCGAGTAAGCATGACGTGAGATTACCACTGCCACTCTCCGCGCGCCTCGGCCACGCCGCGCTACCCATAGAAATGGCAAGCCAGATTGATACTTATATTCATCACGTTAGAGCCCACAACTGCATGTAGATGTAGTCATTTAACAGCGTTTCACAGCCGTCGACGCACGGCTACGACAGGCGAGATTGATACCTATATACATTAGCTTAAAGCCCACATTGTCATTGACCCTTCCGAGACCGAATGAGCTCTCTAGACGTCATCACACTAGCTACTTCCCCACATAGATGTTCCAGGTGAAACTGATACTTGTTTACATTAGCTTAAAGCACTCAACTCGGTATGTGTAGAAGTGCTAGGAAAGTAAACTCTAGAACATCCTGCATTAGCACCGTTACCGCACAGCTACAACATGCGAGAACGATATTAATGTACCCGTCAATATTAGTAATCCATCAATCAGTCCCTTCAATCTTCATCAGTATCTATCTTTCTATCGTTTCAATTCTTATAAAAACTACTCAACTCATATAATGATAGAATTGTGTCGTAGGGGATCCTAGTACTCTAATTTTCACGGTCAGGATCTTGAAAATGTTTCAAATATTCTAACGAAATATTTATACAAATATTTATATCAGAGACTTATAAAGTTTTTGATAGTATGTAAATATTTGTTTAGTTTTACCTTATTTATCATAGTAAAATATAAACATTTGAGAAATACCAATAATTTATCGATTTATGTTTCTTCATACAGGGGTCAGACAAAACAGGTTCTTTTATTTTGTTGTATTTAGTTTTTTTTATAAGAGATATTGTTTTTATTAACACAATGAACAAGCCTTTGACCACCACCCTGGCTGATGTTAAGCAGCGATATGGTCTATGATGGAGCACACTTGTTCACTAAGTACCTATTTGTATTATATTATTTATATTATGCTAGCATTATTACTGGGCCAATAAACATTATTAAATCATTTCAAGTGATTTACTGAGTACATATTTGAAATGCAAATATTTTACATAATGCAGCTAAACGTTCAAGATTTAATATTTTACTCCAAATTTTTGTTTCTTTCATTTGTGTACTTGCCAGTATACTTCTTACACTTATTTTAAATAATTTATTAAAATAATGCCTTGAAATAGTTGACATAATTTATGTTAGTATTTAGTTTTTTTCTGATTAATAAGAGCCCAGCAGTAGACTTCAGTGGGCTGACCTTATGAAGTAAATATGGGTATACATAAGTACTATACAGGATGGCCCGGAAAATCGTGGATCTAACGAAACATGTTGATAGATGGGATTATTCCTAACCAAAAATACTTTTACAGCATGAGCAAAATACCAACCGAAAAAACACATAATTTTTTTCTCATAGAAACATCCCGTTTTTGACAAACATGACTTAAAACTCTGTTGCATATACATATTAATAAAAACCAGTGCTCTACCAGTAAAATTTACAATAAAAAAGGGAATAATACATTTTGTACACTACATGTTTTGTTTTTATTGTTTTCTCATGTCACGTGACATGATTGATTGACAGCTTGGTTTAAATCCATCTGTTTCCACTGTTTACCTGGTAGTTTTATCCGATTGATATAGAAATATAAATAGTTTTTCTGATTTTTTTTTAAGGTTGTGTTTAATATAAAATATTTAGTCAAATTGCTTGTGTTTTTGGCACGCTGTATGTTGATCGATTGTTCATGCATGTTTCATATAGCATGTTATTGATACCTGCCCCCCTAGCAAAGCGTTCCAAGATAGACATGACAAGACATACCATTTTTTTAAGGAAACGCGCACTGACATGATATTCAATGTTAAAACGGGTATTATAGCGCGAAGATTAACCAAAGATAAGCACACGTAAGCTCGCGACCACGACACATGTAACTGTGTCGAAACGTCGGGCAAACAACGAAGGTAAGCTGAATGCTTATCTTTGGTTAATCTTCGCGCTATAATACCCGTTTTAACATTTAATAAAGACATACCAAGCACAGCGATTGGTTGAAACAAGCTGAGTCGCACGATGTGTGACATAGCAGCCAATCACAGCGCGTATTTGCTCTATGTCGTGTCTTTCTTGAAGCGCTTTGCTATGGGGGTTGTCCCAGTGTTAACTTTAGAAAAATACAACTAAATTCGTGTTTTTATTTACTGATACCAATTTGACAGTTTTACTCTGCTGTAATAAATAAAGCGTTTCTGTTATGTAACTGCATTTTGCACCTCAGTGATTACAGTACAACAAAGGTTTTTAGGCGCGCGAATGCTATAATTTAAGTTTTTTCTCTATATCCACACCGGTATTTATTTGTACCTTACTTGAATTTATATTAGAAGCTTAGTTTATGCTTGCATTTGTGATACGAATCATTATTCATAGCTATCTTAAATTGGGTGCAAAACTATCTGGCCACGCAGCTGTTTGACTGTATAATATGTCCATCCATTTTGTGAAGTAACTGTCAAATTGGGATTTCGAATAAAAAAACTCCAGTTTCAATGTTTCGTTGACCATAGATAACAAAAAGCGTATAGATCGATTAATGAGAGCTGACACTGTTCACAGTATTCACTCTAAGGGGAGACAACGCAAAGCTGAATGTAGATGGCGCTTTGTACGCTTGACCCATATGGACCAATGACAGTGAGGCAATCCGTCACATGAACTTGTAGTGACAATCGATCGACCAATCGTGGCTGTTTTGGGTCAAGCGTTACTAGCGCGATTAGTTTTCTACCCCATTGACTTATACAGCGTGTTTTTTTATGCGTGTGACTTAGCCATAAGGTTTAGTCACGTCTTGTTTGCCACGTGTGGCTGACATCGGAAAATGAAAAGAAACACTCTGTATTTGTATGCAGTGATACGTCACGCCGCTCGTTTATTCACATACACTACACAAACGCAACATGTCAATGTGTTTAGCAGTGGCGTGCACTGGCTTTTACGACAAGGTAGGCATTAATCCCCAAGGATTGACGCCTATGTGTAGGTAACTTGTCTTTACGAAATATAGATATCTACTCACCCACAAAACACAGGACCTTCGTTAGCCTATGTCGTGAGTACAAGAAAAAAGGATGTAGCAATAACTCTATTATTAGGTCGGGTAACCAAGATACTAAGGTAGGCAGTGTCTTTTTGCCTATATGGTGTGCACGCCACTGGTGTTTAGATGCCAGCTCTTATTATTTGATCTGTACCATTGACTCAGGTGCTTTTGAGACACGGGTGTTACTTTGATCTGAACTTTCTAGAAGCCATAAAGTATTCATTCCTTATTATTTAGATTATAGACTAAATAAAGTAGTAGTACCCTATATCGACGATGGGCTCACCCCCTGTCACGTTGGGTTAAAATACGCTTGTTTAGATGCCAGCTCTTATTATTTGATCTGTACCATTGACTCAGGTGCTTTTGAGACACGGGTGTTACTTTGATCTGAACTTTCTAGAAGCCATAAAGTATTCATTCCTTATTATTTAGATTATAGACTAAATAAAGTAGTAGTACCCTATATCGACGATGGGCTCACCCCCTGTCACGTTGGGTTAAAATACGCTTGGTGAACCGTGGGCTCTTGCTTAGAAAGTGCATCTGCCTACCCCGCTTCGGGATTAAAAGGCGTGAAGTGTATTTTTTTATTTTTTTAAAGTAGTAGGAGACTATTACTTTATTTTATTATTTACTAGCTGACCCGGCAAACGTTGTTTTGCCAATATTAATGTCTTTTAATTATTAATTTAACAGTGGTTCTCTGCTATTATATACATGTATTTCATATAAACCTTCCTCAGGAATCACTCTATCCACTGAAGAAAATCGCATCCAAATCCGTTGCGTAGTATTAAAGATCTAAGCATACATAGGGACAGACAGCAGGAAGCGACTTTGTTTTATACTATGTAATTTTTTTTATTAGTATCTGTAATCTTGACTGCACCGTGATCCCTAATTATTCATGTCTTGTTATCTGAAAGAAATAAATTTCTTTTATTTATTTTATTTATACACTATACACTTTCACGCATTTTAATCCCAAAGCGGGGTAGGCAGAGGCACTTGCTTAATAAGCAAATGCCCACGGTTCACCAAGCGTATTTAACCCAACGTGACAGGGAGTGGGCCCATCGCCGTTATAGGGTTCACACACCTTGTGGTGTGCGGGTTTCATCACGATGTTGTCCTTCACCGTACGAGCGTTGCGTTGCGTACATAGGCTCTGAAAAAGAGTCCCTTTGATACACGTCCAGTAGCCGGACTCGAACCCGCGACCTCCCGGTTACAAGTCAAGTATCCGACCAACTGGAGCACAGACACTCTTTTATTTATTAAATAAAAAAGCAGGAGTCTGCATTAAATTAGGCAAAGAAGCAGAAAGCATCAGATCAAAGTTACCTCGTGAATCAAAGTAGTCGCAAGTTATGTTATTATATTATATACATTTAATTTTGTGTATGTTTGTTATATCTAAGCGGATATTATGTCTAACAGAGAAACCAGATCTCAATAAAGTATTTACTTTTATTACTATTTATATGACATATTGTGCTTTTCTAAAAAGATAATATGCAATCACTGATTTCATATTTTTTTCAGTGTTGCCAGTAGATAGCTAATTGTTTGTTTTTTTTTTTGGTGTTAAATATGTCCCGGTCTTCCTGTTGATATTATTTTGTTTATTTTAATAATATTAAAAAACTTGATGAACGCGTTGAATCTCGAAATTTATGTATATTTATATTTTGCTCAATTAATCCGAAATTAAAAAGTGACTAAAATTGGTAAATATTCTTTAGTAATTCTGGTCTGTTTTTTTTAACACTTTAACGGACAAACCGATAGTTCGTGAACGTGTTGTTTTATTTTTTTCTCTATTAAGTCCCATATAATGGGCACAAGATAAACACAATAAAGATAAATACAATCTTATCATATTTATTTTAGTGGTACATTTTAATGAATAAAATAGTCTAACTGAATAAGAGTGAGGTAGTTTAAGCAAAATTATTTATATTCATTCCCTTATATTCATAAAGATATTTCATTATTTGTTCTAAATTGAAGATAAATTAGATTTCATAAGCCCAAAAAACCTGGTTGAAACCGACATCTTTAAAATACAATCTTATCATATTTATTTTAGTGGTACATTTTAATGAATAAAATAGTCTAACTGAATAAGAGTGAGGTAGTTTAAGCAAAATTATTTATATTCATTCCCTTATATTCATAAAGATATTTCATTATTTGTTCTAAATTGAAGATAAATTAGATTTCATAAGCCCAAAAAACCTGGTTGAAACCGACATCTTTAAAATGGTTTTCCTAATTAACATTTTTTAAGTGGTATCACCTTTATTTATTGCTGGGGTAGTTTAGAAATAGCTACTGTCATAGACGATTAAGTTTCAATGTACGAATTCATGTCAAAATAATAGTCTACGTTTCACAATAACGAAACTAGTTTAAGTATCACTGATAAAATAAATAAGTTTACTAAGTGTAAAAGGACCCGTGACTTCTGGGTGTGATTAAAAATTAACTTCACGCCTTTTAATCCCAAAGCGAGGTAGGCAAAGACACTTGCTAAGCAAATGCCTACACATGTTTTATTAACATTTCTATACAGAGTGTAAAAGGACCCCGAGCAATGGTCTTAGAAACGTTGTTGGGCTCGTCAATATGAACAACTTTTACTATGGCGACAATGCGAGGAACGTCAAAAAAATGATTTCATCTCCATACAAAATAGACAATTTTTTGTGTCGCGTGATGACATTTTGTATGAGGATTGAAATTTTGTTTTTTATATTTCTCCACATTGTCGCCATAGTAAAAGTTGTTCATATTGACGAACCCAACAACGTTTCTAAGACCATTGCTCGGGGTTCTTTTACACTCTGTATAGAAATTATGTTGATTAAACATGTGTGGGCATTTGCTGAGCAAGTATCTTTGCCTACCTCGCTTTGGGATTAAAAGGCGTGAAGTGAATTTTTAATCACACCCATAAGTCACGGAATAGATATGTGGAATGATTAAAGTCATTACATGTATATTTTCTGTGATGATATAACTTCCAAATCATTTTAATCATTTTAACGCCTAAAATCCCTAAAATATTATTGAGAGAAACAATTGTTGAAATATTTTTATGAATATGTTTTATACATACATATATATATATATTAATTCAGGTATAATTTTGTTGTTTTAATTAGTAATTTGTATAATGGTGTTTTAAATTAGTATAATACTCACAATGGGAATGATTTTTTTTTTAATGTTTTGGTTTGCCTTGTTTCTTATTTGTTATAAAAATGTTTTTACACTGTTCGTTTGCATGTGAATGCGAATTATTTTAAGTTAATATTGTTTTGTTTTTATTAGAAAATTAAGTACCATTTGTCACCAGTGATAATAAATTAATGCAATGTAGAGAATTATATTTACATGTTTATAATTATTAATTGATTGTGCTAGCTTTTTAGTGATACTAAAATAAAGAGAGTAAATATTATTTCTTTAGTTTTATTTTTGTTGTATCATATGATGCTACGTATATTTCTATAAAATTGCTTTTATATTTGAAACACAATAATAGTTATATTTACATATATATGTTTCCACACATAAAATAAAAATAATTTATTTGCAATGAAATATTAGCTTGCTAGTTCGAGTAGTCATATTTTGCTTCTATTTATTTCCCTTTCCTTTATTTACCGTCTATAAAACATGTTTTTTTTTTCTCTCTGAATGTCTCAAACTATCTATCTCTATTTCGTGATTATGGATTCAGCGTGAAGGGATCGCAGTAAGATATTTGTTTTTTTTTATACTAGATATGTTGTATGTTTTATGTAGATACTTTATACTGCGTGTAAAAGGACCCCGAGCAACGGTCTTAGAAACGTTGTTGTTCTCGACAACATGAACAACTTTTACTATGGCGACAATTTTTTTTATCTTCATTACAAATAGACAATTTTTTGCCTCGGGAAATGATATTTTGTATGGGGATTGAAATTTTTTTTTTCATTTCCCCACAATGTCGCCATACTTAAAGTTGTTCATATTGACGAGCCCAACAACGTTTCTAAGACCATTGCTCGGGGTCCTTTTATACTCTGTATTAATTTGCATGGTAGGTAGAGTACATTTGGCATATATTTTTGTTATGTGCATGTGCATTGCGTCAAAAGATGTTACTTAAAAGCGATCTTTGGAACTTTCGTCCATACGTAATGTAGGTAAGTGTATAGGTCTATTTCCACCAACCGGACGGCACGGCACCGGACAGAAACGGATTTTTGAATCTTTAAACAAAAATATATCTTATATACGATGTTCAAAGTCTATTATTCTGCCGGATGCGGCCGGCTCCGTCGGCACGCGTTCGGATACCGACGCATGCGGCCGCCCTCAAGTCCTCGATGTAAAATAGACTTTGAACATCGTATATAAGATACATTTTTGTTTAAAGATTCAAAAATCCGTTTCTTTCCGGTGCCGTGCCGTCCGGTTGGTGGAAATAGACCTTAAATCTTCTTTACAGAGATAGAAAATGGAAGGGATATCTTAAATATAAAATTTCTATGTCACAATGCTAGTTACCGTACTCCTCCGAAACGACTTCATCGATTTTTACCAAATTTTATATGCGTATTCAGTTGGTCTGAGAATGGCTACTATCTATTTTTTATGCATCTACCAGTTGTATTTCTCCCAATACACGGAGTACAAAGGCAACTTATTATCGCAAAACAAATGTTTGCCGGGACAGCTAGTTTGTTTATAAGATTCTGTCAACTCCAAATCGTCTGTTTTCCGGTTTAGTTTCACTAGTACGGTAGTAAAGACAGATAAAGTTATGTCGAGCGGGTTTAATTATTTTAGTTTAACCCATTAGCACCCACTGTACTCGGAGACTGACAAGTTTTTTAAACTCTATTATTTGGTAATAAAAGTCAAAATCAATTAAAGAGTAAGTATTCTTCTGGGCGTTAATGGATTAAAACCTGCATGAGCATGGAATGGAAAATAAAAGAAGAAAAGCACGATGTGAATCCAAAGATCGCTTTATAAATCACAGTTGACGAGCATGTGGTCGGCGAATTTACAGTGTTTAATAATAAATAATCTAAATATATAAAAGGAAAAGCTGACTGACTGACATATCAACGCACAGCCCAAACGGCGAAACTTAGGCACTTGAGATTTAGAACGGACGTTAGCTTAGTTACCGTAGGGGTGCACTAAGAAAGGAGTTCCAGAAATTCCCACGGGGACGGGAATTAACGGGAAAATACTTTTGTATGAAAAATCTGAACCGCTAAAGTTAGACGCTTGAAATTTGGGATGCAGGTACAATTAAACTACGCGAATGAAATCGCTGGGCGTCCTATGTACTCAACGCAACGCTCATACGGTGAAGGAAAACATCGTGATGAAACCTGCACACCACAAGGTTCACACACCTTATATCGGCGATGGGTTCACCCCCTGTCACGTTGGGTTAAATACGCTTGGAGAACTGTTTGCATTTGCTTAGCTAGTACCTCTGCCTATCCCGCTTTGGGATCAAAAGGTTTGTAGTATATATATAATTTCTTCTAACTTTAGTTGTCGGAGCTTTTTTAAAAGGCGGATAGTTCGACTTTCACCCCAAATGACGGATCTCATTGGGGGAGGCCCTCGTCCAGCAGTGGACGTTATGTGGCTGATTATGATGATGATGAAAATAATGATACCAGATATATCTCATTCTGTGTGGTAACGGCGAATAGAACACCCGTGTCACCACCACAGCCCAACTTTTCCCCGTCGTGGGGGTCGTAAAAGACGACCGAGGGAACTCTCCAGAGACCGAGCAGCAGCTCTGTGAGTTAAACCACAACACCACTGCGATCGCCAACCCGCCTGCCAAGCGTGGCGATTATTGGCATTTCCCCCCAACTGATCATGGAAATCACTGAAAGAGGCTCTCGTCCAGCAGTGGACGTCATGCGGCTGATGATGATGTATCTCATTCAATACACGGAATACAAAACGGCCTGAGATATCCTGGAGTACTTGTACGAAATGGAATATTGGGATAGGTAGATTTACGTCACGGATAGTCTTAATATCGTCGATATAAACTTAAACCAAGTATGTATGTAAGCGAGTTGCAGAATTTTGAATCAAATAAACAACAGGAATCAAATAAAAAAATATCTATATATAAAAATGAATTGATGTTCGTTAGTCTCGCGAAAACTCGAAAACGGCTGGATCGATTTGGCAAATTTTGGTCACGAATCACACGTGGAAGTCCAAGGGGTGTACTTATTCCAATATTATGGCAAAACAAATGTTTGCCGAGAAAGCTAGTTCAGAATATAAAATTAACCAAAAACTCACTTTTTAAAAGAGAAATCAATCTGAAGAACTCCATTCTACCCCCACA
>SJJU01013439.1:0-10100 GCA_012932125.1 Conopomorpha cramerella
CTTCACGCCTGTCTCCCAGAGGGGTAGGCAGAGACTACAGATCTCCATTTGTCACGATCCCGACATACCCCTTTCGCTTCATCTACATTCATACAACGTTTTATACATGACCTCCGGTTTCGAGGACTTTTCACGCCACCTTCGGTCAGGACATCACCAATGTGGTCTTTATATGTCCTTCTGGGGCGACCTCTACTCACCCGGCCCATTCAAAAGATGTCAATATGTTATTTAGAGGACTATCATCATTATCAGCTACACGACGTCCACTGCTGGGCGAGGGTCTCTCCCAACGATTTCCACGTTAATTTGGGGGGGAATGCTCCACGCTTGGTGGCAAGTCAATCGAAGTGGTGTGATCTCAGTGAATTAAACCATAAGGTTTAATTAAGGTTTAACTCGCTTATTACTCGGGGTCCTTTTACACGCGGGGGCCTTTTATATCTTGGGTTATCTTATCTATCTAGGTAACATCTCTCCACGGCCCTGTAGATCCGGCCGACGAATAGGGCTATACCCTGCCAATCGTAAGAGGAGACTAAAAGGGGGAAATAGGGGTTGTGGGTCACCCAGGCAGGGGCCTGAATGATCTATAAAAACCTCTGAGGAGAGGCGGTAGCAAGGTGTGGTCCCCTGTTGCCGCCCAGCACCGCAGAGTGCGGATAAGACGGGGGCTAAAACAGTCCCCCGCGCGTCTCAAGAAGCAGTGCAAGGGTGACACCGGTGTGTTCTTTGGAGATCCCGGAGTCACCCGTCAAGCACGGCCGAAGGGGTTTTAGTCGGTGTGAGTCCGACATAACCCAGTCACTCCCTTGGGTAAAAAAAGGTAACACCTCTCCAAAGGTTTACTCGCCCTACAGCTCTAGAAAGCGCGTCAAGAAAGACAAGACATAGAACAATTACGCGCTGTGATTGGCTGCTATGTCACACATCGTGAGACTTGGATTGTTTCAACCAATCGCAGTGCCTGGTATGTCTTGTCATGTCTTTCTTGGAGCGCTTTGCTAGGGGGGCATGATAGGTATATTTATGAGTATTATAATTATATATAATTCGTCATAGGAGTACTAACTTGTCTGTGTAACTTGGACAATTCGTCTTCGGCAATCTTCTCCATTTCCATATCTTCATTGTTTGTCGCCATTTTTTTAGGAACTTTTACTCAAGTATCCGAGGTAAGATATACAGAAACTCTTTTCAAATTGTCACAATCTTGCTTAAGTTGTGTCAAATGTACGTAATCCCGGTTCTAAGCAAATTTATGAGGTCGCTTTATAAAACTCGCCTTCACTTTTTGAACTAGAATTTGTTTTCCAGCTTATAAAGTCTACTTTGTAATACTTTTTGGTATTTGTTAGATCAATGATGTTGCTTAGATACCATTTAGAGTCCACAGAAAGGAGTCCAAGAAGCCTATTGTAAGAAAACAGGTAAGGTATACGCCGTGTGGTGACGGCGTATAGAATACATGTGTCACCACCCCATCCCATCTTTTCCCGCCGTAGAGGTCGTAAGAGGCGACTGAGGGTACGTACTCTCGAGAGGACGGGCAGCAGCGCTCCCTGTGAGTTAAACCACAACACCACTGCGATCGCCAACTCGCCTGCCAAGCGTGGCGATTATTGGCATTTCCCCCCAAATGATCACAGAAAACATTGGAGGCCCTCATCCAGCAGTGTACGTTATATTGTGGCTTATGATGATAATCATTCGACATTTTCAATACCAACCTTTCCAATTATTTATCGTTATAGGGTATTAACAGCTTTATAGCTTTATTTTAGTCAATATCGTTTGAATGTCGTGGTTAATTAAGAAAGTCTAATATTATGTTTAGTTCTCTATCTCGCTAATAAATCGTTTTATTTTATTTTGTAATTCACTTTGTTTTTTTATAATTTAACTCAGTTAGTTACTTGATTTTTTTTTATTTCCTACTGTAAAGTGTTTTGTTTGCTTTATTGTATCTCTTTGTCCACTCTTTGTACTGTATAATATGCATGTCGTGGTGGCCTATGATTAGGACTGCATGTTATGTTGTATTAATTCACATTTTGTTTTTTGTATGTGTACATGTGTGTCTTGTTGGCTGTCCTAAACACTAAACATATAAATAAATAAATAAATACAATTTTATTAAGAACATTATGGGACTCGAAAGTGAAAAAAAAGTGAAGTAAAGCCGTTTTTCTGTTGTAAATACATCTGAACGCTCATACCAATTGGAGAAATAAAATTTTCATGTTATGCTCCTCATATTGCGGGCAAGGTTTTCATTTTAAGAAAAAATATATATAACACATTACTGTCCGCCCACATGTTAATTAGGTACCATTATAATATGTAGGTACATGTAAGTAGGTATTATTACACCAATTTTAAGTTCTCAGAATAACAATAATCGTAACAGAGACGTGAAAAAAAGAATCCGTGAAATTAATTTTGTCTTTACTGGGATTCTGAAGACCTCATCATCATCATCAACCCAAACTTGCCCACTGCTGGAAATAGGCCTCACCAATTGGACGCCATTGATCTGTTAACCGATTCTCGTATCGTTAAGAGCTACTTTGTAGTATTTAGTTATTTAGGGCTCACTAGAACAAACCTATTAATCTAGTTCAATCGCGCTAACCGATCAAGTATTTAACTAGAACAAAAGCAACTTATTGGCCTAACTATTTTATTTGAAGGCTTAGCAGTATTGTTCTCCTTATCTAACTGGCGCTTTATTATATTCCGTTCTCTGTCGATCGCACGTGTTGGGTCAAAGAATAGTTTCGTTCAGAACGGACAACGTGGTATTAACGATAATGTCCTCAGTGAGGACGTGGATATCATTTCTGTATTTTACTGATTGTATGCTTTTTTTCGTAAGGATTATGGATTATCTCTATTATACTAGTAGTTTTATTATTATTAATAATAAATAAATAAATATTTTACAACACATACACATTGCCTTCATCCCATGTTAAGTAGCTAAAGCTCTTGTGTTATTTAATTCAGACAACGAGATATATTTAGTTACAAACGTTTTTTTTCTTCATTTAACAATTACTTAAAAGCACATCACCTAAGTACCTGTCAGCGGTGGGAATTGAACCCACGACCCTATGGACCAGAGGCAGACATGCTGACTACTATAACAACGGGCCCGTCCAAATTTGATTTTAGAATATTGGAAAATATGAAAAAAAAATTGAGTAAAATTAAAAAGTCTCTTACCTATTTGGAGAAACTTCAAGAGTTAAATTACCTTTAAACTTGGTTTCAATGAGGAATTTTCTAAAAAAAAACAATCTGTCAAAGATGGTGGGAAACAAAAGAGAGGCAACTACATACTTTATTCTATGGTCGTTCAATTACTTCCTGGTACTTGTGGGCACCAAAATCCGGGGACGATTTCTTTTTTCAAGCATTGTACTCGTATTATGCTACTGTATATCTGTATGTAATAGCACTTATAACGATAAAATAAACTAATTTCACATTGATTTGATTCGGTTCGTCTCGGACTCGCTCTTTTCTTATTTTTTTTAATAAAACATTATACCGCTGGCATTATTATTTTTTTCTAAAATAAATAGATTATTGAAACATGATGAAAATAGATGACTGCATGGTATATTTCTTTCTCCTCTTCTTTTTTCCTCGTTCATACAGTCCCCAATAATTACAAAGTTATGCTTTTACTGTTATCTAGAAATTGCGATAAATTTATACAATCGTAAGGAAATGTGCATACCAAACGGTGTGCAGATTCGACAGTTGCGATGTAGTCGTCATTTCTCACGTTAAAACCTAGCTGATAGCCTTGTAATCTGACCCGGAAGTATAACCATAACTCCAGAACAAAAAAAATATGCTAACAGAAAATACTAGGTAAACTAACTAAAATTCTTTCTTTTATCAACAAGCGTCGTAAAATTCATAAACAATATAATATGTAAAAAAACTAGTATGAAATCCCTTTCGATCATAGCGCACCAAAAATAATAATACATATTACAAGATTGACATTTTGTTTAAAACAAGTGAAATCACCATGCATTTTTGTATATCGCGTCATTTACGACGCATCTGCGTTCTCCCTACTCTTTGACGCGCTGTCGGCCGCTACCTGCGTTTCACGTATTTCGTTCTGTTGTGTTGAACCGGTCGCGTGGCAACCACGCGGACAGTGCGCGCGCTCTCCGTACGTACATAAACCTCGTAACACTACCGTGACAGTGAAAACATCAGTGATGCAGTGCTAACCACAGTGTGATTGTTATGATACAGTGTTGAAAGAAAAAAAACATGGCTCTAAAAAAAGATTTCGACGTTCAGCGCAACATATTCAAAAATGTCAAACTACCCAACTCAACGAAAATCCAACAAGCGTTCGAGCGTATCTTCAAGCGTTCTAACTATACAAAGATCGTGCAGTAACGCTATTGTACTTTAGTTAGATTAAATGGGTGATACTGTAGTGAATTGTAGAAGTAGTTTCAGTACACATAACATCAACAGTAGAACAGACAGCACACCGGTACAGGATCCAAAAACACCGCCACAGTTCCTTTCAGACGAAGCAGAATTCATAGGCCGCGGCTCAATAAAAGACATACCGAGGAACAGTATCAGTAGACGCAGCAGAAGTAAGAGTAGAAATCGACTAACACCAAAGACTTTGGACGTTTCTGATGAGTATTTCTACGAGGATCTAGAGGAATACGTCAAGATGTCGGCAGCTAAGGAGACGGCGGTTGTTGGCGAAGATGTCTGGGCCCAGCTCCAGCAGAAGGAGTCGGATTTACTCCTGGCTGCTGAGCTCGGCAAGGCACTGCTGGAGAAGAACGAGGAGCTGAAGAAAGAACAGGACAGGCTGATGGAGGAGTACTCCAAAAAAGTTGAGGTGAGTGAGATAGAACTAGATGTTAATCTTATTGCTGACAGTTGAGATTTAAACTTAACAAATAATGAATTTGTACTAAAATTTTACGAATTTGAATCTTTATTGTTTAACAACTTGGAACTTTCTATGTTGTCCTTTTGACAAGTTTTTGTCCCTAGCTCTGATATTAACGTCGCAATCTACGTCATTAGTGATTGCTAATATTTCTGTACTGTCTTAAGTTTAATTCCTTTGTGGGATCCAAGACAAAAGTCTAGGTTCCTCCGGTATCTAGTTCAGGCGATGGTTGCCGCTGTAGATCCTGTGGCTCTGGAGTAACACAGTTGTAGGCTTAGAGGGTGGGATTATCCCGGTTAACGTTTTATATGACTTAATTGACAGAAATAGGAACCGAAATTATTCAGTAGACGTCATGGAATACTGCCTGTTATGGTTAAGCAACGACGCGAACTAAAAAAACAGGTATTCAGTAAATATAAATATTGTGAAATATTTTCAGCGATGATTGTTTTTCAGAATTCAATCACTGTGAGTCATGACGCAGGTATTATAGAAGGAAAAACGTTTTCCGTTTTTATCGGCAAATTTTAATGTGTTTCGGATGACGATGAGGTACGAATACATATTTGTGCTAGCTGATAGTATCGTTGGGTCGATTTCTGATTTACTGCGCGTGTTTTTACCAGGTGTTGCTGTTGAAAATATAAACATCAGTTTGTCTAGTTAATTATTAAATTGTATTAGTAAAAATGTATTTAAAGAATGTTAGTTTATAACCGTTTTTTTCGCTCAGAAAAACTTTTTTAACCTGAAATGTAGTTGCTGGCATTCCAGCCAGTAATCATTACTGATGTTCAATGACGGACAAACATATTGGGGAATTTTATTTGACGTTTTGCTGACAGATTTTAGGGGTAAAAACTGTCATTACTGTCAAACTTTCTTGGTGAGTCATACTTTCCGAACGTTAAAGAAAATTTCCCATTTTGATGTGGTTTTAGGCCAATTCTGCTTACAGCTCTTGAGCTAACTTGTTACTGAAGGCGAGCACTACTTTGCCCGTCTGTGGCAAAATTGCTCTCATAGTAGCAAATAGCCAGAAAAAAAATACTGAAGGCCCATATTGATGCTAAATGTAGGTCCGCGGTCTTTCTGATTGTAAATTTCTGCCCTTCCTTATTAGGTTGCAGACATGACCTGCTATACAGCTAGATCTACTTGCGCCTGCCTCTTTTCAACGCACACGTTTTCTTGACTCCAAACAAATTATCTTTGTCCATCCCTGTTTTGTTGCCAACTCTCCCTCTTCTGGGGCATGACGACCACATTACGGAGACTTCGCGTCGGGTCCTCGTCGCGTCTCCAGTCGTTAACAGGCTTCATGTGTTCTTCGTGCTTTATGACAGCGATTAAGAAACTCACGCAAGCGTTCAAAGTTCCCTCGACTGCTTACCAGGTCCCTGAAGTATATCATCATTAGCCACATAACGTCCACTGCTGGACGAGGGCCTCCCCCATTGAGATCCGTCATTTGGGGTGAAATGCCAGTAATCGCCACGCTTGGCAGGCGGGTTGGCGATCGCATTGGTGTTGTGGTTTAACTCACAGAGAGCGCTGCTGCCCGTTCTCTGGAGAGCCCCCTCGGTCGCCTCTTACGACCCCCATGACGGGAAAAGTTGGGCTGGGGTGGTGACACATGTATTCTATTCGCCGTCACCACACGGCTTAAGCTAAGTATAGCTAAGTATAGCAAAGCTGAAGTATATAGAAAAGTGAAATTGTAGAAAACAAAGCCGGAAATATACCGGTATTATTTTTATTAAATCGCGATCAAACAGAACGAATCGAACCATAGCCGACTTTGCGCCTGTTTAAATTAACTAGGGCATATGGAAAAAGTTGCCATATTGTTTGAGGTTCGATATGGTCGAGCGGTCATGACATCTGTCGCGGGTTCGGTCCTTAACGCGCCGGTACCTACTCAACTTACCGTTAGAAAAGGAAATATTTATGTTACAACAGATGTATTCCGGCGGTGTTACCTGTTTTTTATCGCGTTCCCGTGGGAAACTCTATATTATTTACTAGTTAACCGGGCAAATGTTGTTTACCAATATAGGTTAAGTTCTTTAGTGTTTATTTGCTAATATAATGCATGTATCATACATATACGTATAAACCTTTTTCAAGAATCTGACAAAAATCCGCAGCAAAATACGTTGCGTAGTTTTTAAGATCTAATCATACATAGGGACAGACACCGACGGCGGCGATTGTAAATTTTCTTTGAAATCCGTTCAGCATTTTCTGGGCGATTGAGTAACAAACATCCAAATATATCCATCCAAACTTTCGCGTTTATAATATTGCAAGTATTACAATGACCTCCAGCCTCAGTACTGTATACAACAATCAATAATTGTAGCAATAATGATTTTGATTTGATCAATTTGATAATACTGACCCGAAAATGATCTCTCATATTATGACGTGCAATCTGACCCGGCAAGTTGCTTTGCCAATATTCATTAATATTAACATTGTTTCATTGCTATATGTATACTAGCTGTCCCGGAAAACATTTCGATGGTCCCAATAAAAAATGTCGGTAGTGCAATTTTAGGAATATGGACTTTTCTACACCGTTAGATTGGCGATATTAAGATCTATAAAATAATTACGTATATTACATCACGTAAAAATACCAAAGATTATAAGCTGTTGTAAATTTGAAGTATGTACCACAAGTAGTTTAGTTTTAATATCCAAAACTAACTTCTATCTTCTCTCCTGAACATGTTCCGTTCTGTAGATTCGACTTTCTTAATAGCGACCGTCGATTTGTTTTGCCATATTATTGCCTTTGTACCAGGGGTATTGAGAGAAATACAACTGGTAAATACATAAAAAAATGATAGCAGCCGATTCTCAGACCTACTGAATACGCATATAAAATTTGGTAAAAATCGGTAAAGCCGTTTCGGCGGAGTACATTATAAAATAAATAAAAAAATAAAAAATACACTTCACGGCTTTTAATCCCAAAGCGGGGTAGACAGAGGCACTTGCTTAATAAGCAATACATGCATATACTAGCAGTAGTTTGTAACAATCTCTCTGTGGGGTTCACTAGTAAAATAAACAAATAATACACGTTATTTCTAATAACAAAGTTTAGTAAACCAATAAATTGGACGCTGTCTTAGCAAATAAGTAAGTGCTTACGCCGCAAGTCGTCCGGTTCGAATGTAAATTACGCAAAGTAACTGAATTAAGTAAGAGAATGATTACTGGTTGGGAACAAAAAGGGGCTGACTAAATGAACCTCTTGCATCTAAAATTAACTAATAAATGAACCAATTTAATTACAGTACACGCTCAAGTACATTGTTTAATTATACATCTTAGAGAATTTTAAGTGCGTAGTTTACGGCGTGCGTAGTGACGTGAAGAAATACAGACGAAAAATTAAAGTTAGGTATACGTTGTGTAACAATACACTGTTTTGTCTTTTATACATAAAATAATAATAATAACTGACAAAGACACAATACACACACAAGATCCCATACACACACTAGACTCGATACACACACAATACACAACATACATACCATATGAGGAGGTTAGGATCAAAACGTATTAATTTAGGTGTAACCAAATTTGATGAAAAAAAAATAGGAAAACTTATACTACTCTTAGGCCCTTTCAGAAGAAAAACATAAATAATCCATTCCCTTGTACATTATATGAAATCTATTATTTCTCAAAAACAATTTTAAAAATAGTACATGGTAGTGAAGTTATATATTTGAAAATGTACAGAAACCCTTAGGGGAAGAAAAGCAAATTAATACGTTTTGATTCTAACCTCCTCATATGATACCTGTTTGGCTTAGGCCCGCGTCTATCATTGCACCGACGAGAAAGTCGAGAAGTTAAAAAGTTTAAACCCAAAATATTAATAATCATTTATTTGCTTGCATGTGGTATATAAAGATGGTACTATAAAAAAAAAACTCCAAGACATGCGCCCTGCAGTGGCATTGCAAATTAATCTTAGCGTAATTATATAACATTGATTAGGAACAATATTTTTACTTACAATTGCACATTCACTGTCAAATTAAAGTTCTTTAATACTCTTTTAATAACTTATAATCTAATAAATTCGATATATTGACAGTAACAGAAAATCTGTCAGAAAAACGTCAAAGAAAATTTCCCATTTGAGGGTGACAGAAAATACAATAGAAAGAAATAACACAAAATTATCAAAAGTTACTATTAAGTTAGTTAGTATAAAGTACTTAAATATTAAGTTATTATTAATATACATTACTTATAAAAATAAACAAAGCGTTATGTGTATAAATAATATTTACATAAATTGGAATTTTGTTATTATCGTGTATTAAATTCATTTAATATGGACATTTAGGCTAATCATTTTTATAAAAAAAAAGTCACGGTCACACTTGAAACATGACACGAATAGGCGCAGAGCAGCTCATAACATAAACTAAGCCTATTTTATTAATGTGCTAGAATTAGAAATGATAAATACCGGTTAATACTATTACATAGGTACGCGAAAGTTTTTGTTCTTGTTAATTATCAAAACATTGCCGTGTTGGCTAGTACGTCCATGTACATTATTAACAATGTTTCTTTGCTATTATACGTTTAATACGTGCAGTATTATACAAATAATCCTTCCTCAATAATCACTCTATCTACTAAAGAAAACCGCGTCAAAATCCGTTGCCTAGTTTTGCAGATGAGCACTACTAAGATCTAAGCATACATAGGGAGGGACAGACAGCGGGAGGCGACTGTGTTTTATGTAATGAATAGCGGACCAGGCAAACGTTGTTTTGCCTATATACTTTATTAAAAGTGATTATCTGCTATTACATGCATGTATTATACATATAAACCTTCCTCAGGAATCACTCTATGTACTAAAGAAAACCGCGTCAAAATCCGTTGCGTAGTTTTTTATAGATCTAAGCATACATAGAGAGAGCCAGCGGGGTGCGACTTTGTTTTATATTATGTAATTAATAGTTGACCTGGCAAACGCTCTTTTGCCAATATACATTATTAAAAGTGATTATCTGCTATTACATGCATGTATTATACATATAAACCTTCCTCAGGAATCACTCTATGTACTAAAGAAATTTACGTTGCGTAG
>SJJU01013441.1:0-11630 GCA_012932125.1 Conopomorpha cramerella
CATTGCGGCGACCCTGAATCAACACGGTCTTGCGGCCAGTAGGCGCGCGGAGAGCCAGCTGATCGAAAGTCAAGATCTCACCTGAAATAATAAGATTGATTATTTTTTTACATGATCAAGAATAAAGGTTTATCTTGCAAAAAGAATAAAGTAGGATAATATTTACTTTACAACACGACAATGAGTCTGTAAAGCCAGTTCAGAAATCATGATTATTTACAATGTAAATCTCACTGATGTCGAAGGGTGTGAAACACCAAAGGCTTGCATGCTATGTGCATGGCTACCATGTTAATCAAGAATCATAATTTGAAACAGAGTACGAATACCTACTAATCGGATTTAGTTATGTATAAAAGCCCTACTCTAAAATACAAGAAATACGCACTGACATTATATTAAGTTCAAACCAGCTAAATACTATACTGGGCGGACTAACCTACTGCGCGATGCACCCACCACTAGAGCAATACGGATTAATGACGTCACTCTTCATACTGTCATTTTTGCGGTTACACTGAGCGAGTTCACTAAGGTTACGATTAACGTGCTGTCTAATTTAGGTTAACTAACTGTTATGATGTATATATTTTAATTTTATTGTTTTCGTTATGTTTGGAAATTGTTTATAAGTATAAGTTTTCTTTCGTTAGTTTATGTTTAGTTTAGAAGTTTTGCGCATTAGGGCAACCTGTAATGCAATTCTTGTTGTGTAATAATAAATAAATAATAAAAATAATAATGAAATAATTTTTTTTTTAAACATTGCACATACCCTGTTTAAACTTTGAATATATAAATACAAGACTAAAAAAATTTTGATTTCAGTGCAAAAACCAAAATTGTTTTAATCCAATTTCCCTTCAGTTTTACCAGCAGTTACCATTTCTATAGGAAATTAGATATGAAATACAGTCTGTGATATTCTGATATTAAGTTCTTGTTCAGTACTTTTTTGCATAAAGCAGCACCATGTAAACAAGGCAGCAAATAAATCAAGCCATAGACAAATTTTCATACAATCATTTCAGAGTGTCTAAAATACATTAAATACTAAAACATTATACTGTTTCCGATTATCTAAAATTAGTACAATTGCATGAAATGTGTGGCTCTATTTATTTATGTACTGTACAAACTTTTGCTTTCAAAACATAAAGATTATCAACAACACTACACCGCTCCCCAGGGACAACACACATAGTTAATTGGACATACACCTTCAAATCGAGGTCTCTTCCCTCAAATTAAATTAGCTGATAGTAAGCTCTTCATCTTAAAAGGTTATATCCATTATTGCAAATTACCATGTCATAATATTGGAGAAGTGACAATTTAGCGACTGAAAAGTCTAACAATATAACTGTACGGTAACAGAATGAAAATTTATATCTAGCATTGCCATTACAGAATTCATCAGTAGTATGTATAATACAAGGATACCACATTTATACTAAATGTTAAAACATTTATACCAAACAAAGTGTTGAAGAATATTTATAGGATAAGCAAAACTATTCGTGTAATACAGATCTAAGAATGTGTAATACAGATTGTTGCTACATTTGGACGTCTTTACACCTTCTCTAATGTGGTACATTTATCACAACATAACCTCTCACGTTTTATTATCAACATTGACACTACTTACCACCAGCGTCCAAAATCCTGGCGCGAGCTTTCTCTGTGACATGCAGAGCAGCGACAGTAAGCTTGGGCACCTTGTAAAGCCTCACGTCATTGGTGATGCTGCCGACAACAACCGCGATCATACCCTCACGGGTAGGCTTCTTCATGTGACGGGCCAAACGGGACAGAGATAGCGGCGGCCTGTTGATACGGCTCATGAAGAGACGCCTCAGAATAATCTGGTTGAACTTGGAGTTCGTACGCCTGGCCAAGTACCTGTACAGCTGAAACACGAAAACAAAAAGGTTAGGTTTTGTTTTGGTTCTCGATTTTCGAGGTTTTCTTGTACAATAACCAAAGGACCTGGACCAAGTTGATATCAAGCACTTGTACTTACTTTCACAAGCAGTCTCAGGTAAACATCCTGAGATTTGACTTCGGTGCGCCGAACTTTCCTGTCGTGTTTGTGGTTAATGTCGATACCCTGAAATATATCACGGAACACATTTTAGATGCATCACCACAGGTAAAGAACACTTGAACACATCACTTTTATCACGGATAGCCATGATTTTATTTGATATAATTCCGATTTTATTTTACCGAAACTCACCATCTTGACAACCTGACGAAAAAGAAACTATAGACAAGAACAACGATTGACAGTTTGTTTGATGGGTTGCCAATACAAAAACTGTACTAACCATAGACAAGGCTTAGATGTTCACGGTTTTTCGCGGCAAGTTCAAAAAGTTAAAAACTTTTTCGCTTTGACGTTGCTCTTAATTTCATGACATAATTCAAAACAAAGGAACCAACTTTCAGTTTACTGTCACAACAATAACACGCAAACTGTCACCGTGACAGCGCGACAGTAAACAAACAAAATTCGACCGCCGTTTTTTCGAAAGGGATGGAATTTAATACGAAACACCGAAAATTGTCCAAAACTAAAAATTCTATTCGTGCACCTAATTCCGCGAGGCCTCGTTTGTTAAAGAAGAAGATTGTTACACGTAAACGGAAATGTGTGTGTCCGTCAGATAACTATTCTGTGGTCGAGTTCCCCGCAATATGGAACGAGTTGCGGCAAAACGGCCAACTGTGCGACGGCACAATCGTATGCAGGGATATGAAATCTATACGAGTGCATAGAGCCATCCTTTCGGCAGTCAGTCCCTATTTTAAAGTTTTGTTCATCAATTTCCTGAAGAAGGGCGAAAAGGAGGAGACCGAGATATTCGTCGACGTACCCAGTTGTTATATGAACCTTATTCTAGATTATGCATACACAGGAACGTGCGTGGTGACCGCGGACAACGTCGAGCAGTTGTTACCGTTTGCAGACCAGTTCGACATCGTAGGAGTCATCCAACTGTGTTGCCAGTACCTGCTACGAGAGCTGCGGCCGCACAACTGTCTCGGAATATTCAAATTCGCGCGTTACTATTTCTGTAGTGATTTAGAGAAGAAAGGGAAATTGTACATAAGACAGAACTTCAGTAGGATATTGAAAGAGTGCAATGAATTTAAGACCCTATCGTGTGAGGAGTTGGAGGATATATTGCGTGACGATGAACTGAACGTTCGGAATGAGGAGATAGTATTTCAAGCACTGAAAATGTGGGTGGAGCACGACGCCGAGAACAGGAAGAAGTATATTCCGTCGCTGTTGTCGTGTGTACGCTTCGGTCACATCAGCTACAAATATTTTAAATCTAAAATCTTACAATGGTCTCAGATCGCCAATGACGAGGTTTGTTTATGGATTTCTATTTATGTAAATAGACACACACTATAGTGGAGTGGGAACATTGAAGACATTATATTTAACTAAGTCACTTTATTTATTTATAAGTTAAGGACAGCCAACAAGGCACACACGTATACTTACATACTATAATGAGCATTTTAATTATACAATGTAACATGTTGCCCTACTTATAGGCACTTCTAGCCCTTTCGCACCCCGAATATCCAGTAGGGTGACATTTATGTCGTGTATTGAAAAAAATGGTATGTTTATTAGAAAAATCTCGATGTCTTGATTCAAATCAAGATATTTTACTTACTACAGTCAGTGGGGGAGGCCCTGGACAAGTATGGGCTGATGATGATGATGATGATGATGGTGGGGGAGGCCCTCGTCCAGCAGTGGACGTCAGGTGGCTGATGATGATGATTTTACTAAAGAGTGCTCTTCGCCGCCAATATGTTGTCTATCAAACCCAGCGGGTTTATTAATTTGATTCAGAACACAGAAATCATTTAACAGATGATTTTTTCCTTAAACTCCTACGATTTCACGTCCTTTGTGTTTAATTAAATTAAAATTGATTTAGAATACATTAAAAAGTTCAAATCAGCTTAAAAACGAACAGCTCAAAATAAAGGACAAAACACCGAAACATACCTTGAAACTTATATTACTACACAGACGGGAAAAAACAACAACAAATTACATAAACAGTGTCTTTGGTCCAGTTGGTTGGATACTTGACTTGCAATCGATAGATCGTGGGTTCGAGTCCGGCTACTGGACGAGGACGTGTACCAATGGGACTCTTTTTCAGAGCTTATGTACGTAACCCAACGCTCGTACGGTGAAGAACAACAACGTGATGAAACCCGCACACCACAAAGTGTGTTAACTCTATAATGGCAATGGGCTCACCCCTTGCCACGTTGGGTTAAACACGCTTGGTGAACCGTAGGTATTTGCTAAGCAAGTGACTCTGCCTAACCCGCTTTGGGATTTAATAGGCATAGACATTTTTTCTAAAAGACACAAACAACAGAAGGCGTAAAGTGATTTTTTTTTATAAAAAAACACACACACATACAATGAATGCAATTAATGGTTTATTGTCTACTCGATGATCGATGATAAGTATACAGGTGATATCAAAACTTGGCACCTTAACTCTTTCCCGGACAGTAAACGCCTATATGCGTCATAACAATAAAACATCTATTGTGTCTATTTTACTGTCCGCCAATGTGTTAACCCACTGTACTCGGGGACTGACAAGTTATTTTGAACTCTATTACTTGGTAATAGAAAGTCAAAACCAAGTAAAGAGTATGTAACTCAATATTGTTCACCGGGTATATAGGCGCGAATATAATCAAAGTCAAGCTCGAGCTTACCTTTGTGATTTTACTCGACGACGTTTCGACGCAGTTGCATGCGTCGTCGTGCTCACGAGTGGACAATATTGAGTTGTAATGCAGTGGCGTGCACACCATATAGGCAAAAAGACACTGCATACCTTAGTTTTTTGGCTACCTGTCCTAATAGTAGAGTTATTGCTAGATCCTTTTTTGTTGTACTCACGACACAGCATGGAAGGTCCTGTGTTTCGTAAAGATAAGTTATCTATATTATTACTGTCAATCCTTGGGGATTACTGCCTACCTTGGCGTAAAAGCCAGTGCACGCCACTGTTATAATGTCTAAGTAAAGAGTAAGTATTCATCTGGGCGTTAATGGGTTAATCTAAGCGATTATTTGTTTTCCATTGTCAGAAATGTCACGAAGCACTGTACCCTGCCGTCGTATTTCTAACACTGTTGGACTCGAAGCCTGGCACCGAGATTGACTTGAACGAGCCGTTGTCGCGGCCCAGGATACCGTACGAGGTGCTATTCGCCGTAGGGGGCTGGAGCGCCGGCAGTCCCACTAGCTTTGTTGAAACTTATGACACAAGGTTAGCACATTCTCTCTTTGGATCATAAACGCCCACATACACACATCAAAAGTGTCTAGGGATCAAGTACATTTTAAAAGATTGCAATCAAGAATATATTTTTACAAAAACTGAATTCATTCACAATTTATTCAAAATGTGGTGATAAGTCATTGATACAGGCATGGGGAATTAGGTAGGAGACGCATCCAGAAGATTAGTTTTGATTTAAATAAATTAGATTTTTTTTAGAGCTAAAAATGTTCTGACTCCTAGACACTTTTGATGTGTGTAGCTTCGATATCGCTTGTTAGGACTTATTCCATTATGCTCCCACTCCCATAATCCCAGTGGGATCATAATATACGAAACTTTTGACTTCATTATGCTTTCTAGTGCTGACAGAATACCAGCGTCACGGGCAACCGTAGCAATATGCTGAGTCGGTGTCTCTTTTTTGCTGACAGACACAGTAACGATAGATAAGAATGCTGCATTTAACATGCACTGTATGTGTAATGTATTGTACTGAATTGTTGTATGTGTGTTTTTTAGCAAAAATAAATGAATTTCTATGTCTATTTAAAAAATATTTTCGTTTCCCAACATTGTCGCCATTGAAAAATTAGGAGTTTTACAAAGATAGTTGAAAACGACAGAGATGCAACTACTTTATTCTATGATCGTTCGTCTTCGGACTTGCTCTGTTGTTGATTTTTTTTTTATTTTTAAAGAATACAGCTCTTTGTTTATTTTTACGAGCCCAATGACGTTTCCAAGACATTTGCTCGGTCAATATACCAGGTGAACAATATTGAATTATAATGTCTGTGCGCGTTTCATTAAAAAATTATCAGTATACACACGCTTGGTGAACCGTGGGCATTTGCTTTTGCAAGTGCCTCTGCCTACCCGTCTTTGGGATTAAAAGGCGTAAATTGTATTTTTTTTATACACACCTACTGACATAACCCCATCAGGGCCGACCGCTGGTTCCTATCCATCCACATGGACTTAACCCCCCGCGCCTACCACGGCCTGTGCGCGCTGAACAACCTGATCTACATGATCGGAGGCTTCGACGGCAGCGACCACTTCAACACTGTGAGGTGCTACAACCCCGTCGCCAACACCTGGCACGAGAGGGCCTGCATGTATCAGGCCAGGTGTTACGTCAGCGTCGTTGTTCATGGTAAGGATTTAAGCTAATTATTGGCATGATTTTGGGGCTATTACGGACTTATTGTTAAGTACAGTACATAGCTCACACCCGTGATCCCCAAATGGTGGTGGACAGGAACTTAGGAACATTACAACACTTTGGCCACATTTAGCATGAGGCCCTTTAGTTACAAGTTACTAGCGCATATCCTGAATACACCTAAATCACACTATATAGGCAAAAACACACTGCCTACCTTAGTGTTTTGGTTACCCGACCTAATAATAGAGTTATCGCTAGATCTTTTTTTGTTGTACTCACGACGTAGGCCAACGAAGGACCTGTGTTTCGTAAAGACAAGTTACCTATACATAGGTGTCAATCCTTGGGGACTACTGCCTACTACCGTGACTACTGTCGTAAAAGCCAGTGCACGCCACTGCTAGATCCCATAGTCTACTCCCATGACGAAAGGCATCTGAAGCATTCTTTCTCATTTATGTCCTAGCAGGGGATATAGTTACTTGTCTTGATTACTATTTTTGCTACAACTACTGTCGAAATCCGCTCTTTTTTATAATGCACTATGAATAAAAGCGTTTGTGTAACATCCTGCCTAACGTGCAGCGACGTGGTCTACGATGGAACATAATGGGGAATTTTCAAACTACAAAAGTTTCTTATCTATGGTCAATCCCCTTAGACGGTCTGATTTACGCGCTGGGCGGATACAACGGTCGCACGCGCATGTCGTCGGTGGAGCGCTACTACCCCGAGCGCAACCAATGGGAGATGACCACGCCCATGAACAAGCAGAGATCAGACGCCAGCGCCGCTTCTCTCGCCGGAAAGGTAGGTTAATGTAAACATTTTCGCAAGTCCGTAATGCCCAAACGGGGGTGGACAGAACCATAGACTCACAAGAACCCAGTGGCGTGCACACCATAGGCAAAAAGACACTGCCTACCTTAGTATATTGGTTACCCCACCTAATGATTATTATTGCTAGTTATTGTTATTGAGTTATTGCTAGATCCTTTTTTGTTGTACTCACGACATCCTAATGAATGCTACTAACGATGGGGATTACTGCCTACCTTGTCGTAAATGCCAGTGCACGCCACTGCAAGAACCCATAGCACACATTCAGCACTAGTTGTACCGAGCGGTGTTACTCGCGTATTTTTTCGTTCCTCCGTCAAGTAGCTTTTATTCGTTACAAACATCCATTCATACAATTCTATCCTCTTTATAATATTATAAGAAATAATGCATTAATTTCGACCAAATTTATTAGCCTAAAGCCTTCCTCGATAAATGGTATATTTAACACAAAAAGAATTGTTCAATTAGAACCAGAACAAACTCTTCAGCTTTATAATATTAGTATATATTAGTAATAAGGAGTTAAGAAACTTCATATGGGCTTTCAGTTACAAGTTGCTAGCTCATAGCCTGAATAAACCTAATTCTCAGCCGGTTTATACAGACTTTTTAGAACCTTTTTACTTTTGTTTTTGACACATCTATTTTTGTATTGTTATTTTGATGTCACATTAGTTTAAGAGTCGCTTTGGACAGTGTTTGGAATAGAGCTTGTAAAATGGCAATAAATCGTTTGTGAGCGTTCCTGTGACAGTTTCCACTGGCTTCTAGCCGTCCATAGGCTCTCAGGAGTTAAGACCATACTCTGCCCCTACGTCATATCAGGAATAAAGGCAACCGACACATACTTACTATTCGTTTATATCCTAGACTAGTTAACCCGGCAAACGTTGTTCTGCCAATAAATATTATTAACAGTGCTTCTCTGCTATTACTATTGCCGGCCGGCATGGACTAGTGGTCAGAGCATCTGCCTCTAGGACGACCGTCGTCGCGGGTTCGATTCCCGCCACTGACATAATGCTTTAGTGATGAGCTGAGGCATTTGTTGTGTGCGTCTAGGTGTTTTATTTATCTATGTATGTATTTAAAAGTATTTATGTAATTATATCAGTCTCTGGCACCCATAGTACAGGGTCTCCTAGTTTGGGGTCAGGTGACCGTGTGTAAAAAATGTCCCGGCATATTATATGTATGTATTATACATATATAAACCTTCCTCGAGAATCGCTGTCTAATAAAGAAAACCGCTGTAAAATCCGTTGCGTAGTTTGAAAGACATAAGCATGCATAGGGACAGACAGCGGGAGGCGACTTTGTTTTATAAGTACTACTAGCGACCCGCCCCGGCTTCGCACGGGTGTAATGTGTACCTACCTAATACTTATACTAAGTATACTACAGAATATCTTTATACACAACATTTAAAGTTTTTCTGCGCTATTTATAGGCACAGCCCGCCCGCGCAGGCGCTCACCTCCCGCTCCGACCCGTATCGCCGCATTTTAAACCTGTCATATCTTTGAAAATATACATTTAAATTACACACTGTAAAGGGCAATATGAATCTACATTAAATGCCCAACGTTTTTAAAGTACTTAATTGGATAAGGATTAATGGGGTATTGCTTAAAATCGCTTCCTAAATAAACCTTTAATTCTCGTAAAAATTTAAACATAAAAAATGGTTTGTGGGTTATCCCAAAAACATAGATATATGCCATCGCGGACTTTTTTGAAGACCTTGTTATGGTGAACAATATTGTAGTACATTATATTGATCTGTCTCGTAGGGTTCAGCCAGCGTTTCCAATGTAAGCGCAAAAATTGTGTTTCTTTACAATAACCTCAAAAATTATCAATGTTATCAATGTTTTGTAAATCCGTTCAGTAGTTTTAAAGAAGAAGACAAACAAACAGACAGACAGCGGAAAGCGACTTTGTTTTATACTATGTATATTATATTACTAAGTAATGATAAGCAGCGTCGTGCATTGGCTTTTACGACAAGGTAGGCAGTAATCCCCAAGGATTGGCACCTATGTGTAGGTAACTTGTCTTTACGAAATATAGGTACCTACCTATCTACTCACCTACAAAACACAGCCTATGTCGTGAGTACAACAAAAAGAATCTAGCAATAACTCTATTATTAGGTCGGATAGCTACATTACTAAGGTAGGCAGTGTCTTTTTGCCTGTATGGTGTGCACGCCCGCCACTGATAATAAGCATGGGATTCAGAATACCGAGATAATTACACACGCCATCATCATCAGCCACATAACGTCCACTGCTGGACGAGGGCCTCCCCCAATGACATTCGTCATTTGGGGTGAAATGCCAGGTTACACGCGCCATACGGCTGCTAAATATCATCAGCGACCATGTAGACATATGTCATTGTTCCTTGAGTCAGTTCACGGGGGCAGCTGTTGTAATCTTGTCTAACTGTAGTAATAAGTAGATCCAATGTTGTTTTTCTCGTTTTTATATGTAATAGTACAATTGATTCTTGAACACTTATATGTTTACACTTCCTATGTATAAACATATTTTTAACATACTGTTACGTACGTGGGGGGTGGGTACCGATAGAAAAAATCACTATTACGAAAATCGAGAATTACACTTTATTCCGCCACTGTAAATACACAAACTAATTACAATCGTTAAACTAAAACCGCTAATAAACACTTTTACAATCACACAATCACTTATTATCTCTCTTTAGTTTCCTCTCTTGATGTTCACTATATCGCTGTTTAGTTGAGAGAGATCCTTCTACTACATTCTGACGCATATAGGCACTGTGTAGTGGTTTGTATGCGTCGACTTGGATACTGGAATGTTCTTTAGGCCTCTCGAATGTTCGACGTACCTCTACGGCATTCTAGCCGTTGTTTCTCGACCCCTGGGCGTAACAATACACTATTGTATTGGTCTAGTACTGTAAGGATAGTGTTATAATGTGGATAAATAAATAAATTAATTAATTAATTACTTTACTTACTCTTAACAGATATACATAGTGGGCGGTTTCAACGGCCAGGAGGTGCTCAGTTCGGCGGAAGTGTTCGACTCGGAGACGAAGCAGTGGAGTTTCATAAGGTCCATGCTCAGCCCCCGGTCCGGTGTCAGCCTTATAGCGTATAGGGACTGCCTTTACGCGCTCGGCGGGTTCAATGGATACAGCCGGCTTAATACCGGTTAGTGGGGATTTGTTCACTAAATGAAATCTTACTTACGCGGACCAAAAGGTTTGCGTCCTATTTTATTATGTGAATCTGGAACCAGAGTGACTATTGGCTATGTGCAAAGCAAGTAGTGGCAGACAGATAACGACCGCAGCGCACAACACGGCAGAAATCGGAAACAAATGCGGATGATCAGCTGTCAAGTGTTGATTGCAGTACAAAATCAAAGCAAAGAAATGGGCCATGACTGTTGTTGCGTTGTTCACTTTTTATCGTGTTGCGTTCTTACATGCTCGGCTAATACTAATGTATTGCCTTTTAAATCAGTTTGTGGTTGGAAACTAATATTAAGTATGTGTAATAGTTTCAAACCCGGTTTTTATTATTATATTAATTTTACAAACTAGTGAAATCACTTAAATATAGTCACCAATACAATTTTAATATTTGGTTTTACTTATATTTGCAAAGAAAACTAACAATGTTTACATTGTTATTATTCAACAGCTTCCGCAAATGTTGTAAACGCTACGCGTCGCCACCGTCGCGCACATAGCCAATACTTGACTATTATGCAATTAATATTTATGAAATTCGTAGGGTGACCATGCTATTTGCAATTTTTTTTAACTTTGTATTTATGGTCGGTTAGAAGGGAATTATTTTTTAAGGTCCACAGTACATACAGCTGTCAAAACCAGCATCTTGGTAGCCACTTCACCAGAAAATTTGAAATTCAAAATGCAGGTCCAGTTTCAGTAGTTCGGTTATTTTGTCCGGTGGTTAATGTAAAATATACTCTATTTGGTGGTGTCAAAGTAACAAATCAATTTGGCACCTGTCTTAATATATTCAACATCAAAACAGCCTTTCTTCTGTACGTATGTATAAAGGTTGACTTTTGTTTAGCACCGAACTAAATAAATAAATAAATATTTTACAACAACACACACATTGCCTTCATCCCATGTTAAGTAGCTAAAGCACTTGTGTTATGGATATCAGACAACGAGATATATTTACTTAAATACTTTTTTTTCTTTTAAATACATACTTATATAAATAAATA
>SJJU01013442.1:0-19701 GCA_012932125.1 Conopomorpha cramerella
TTATTCAAAATGTGGTGATAAGTCATTGATACAGGCATGGGGAATTAGGTACGAGACCAATCCAGAAGATAAGATTTGATTTAAATAAAGTACTTTTTTTTTGAGAGCTAAAAAAGTTCTTGATCCCTAGACACTTTTGATGTGTGTATCTTTTCATAATCTCCGGTTTCGAGTACTTTTACGTCACCTTCCGCCAGGACATCACCAATCTGGTCGACGATGTCCTTCTGGGGCGACCTCTACTCACCCGGCCCCTTACATCAACCATGTAAATCTATCTCTCTCATCCTCTCCATGTGTCCAAACCACAGAATTTTCCCTTTTCCGCAACTTTGTGTTATCACACTATCCCTTATTTTGTCACAAAGAGAACAGTAATAGATACTGGTCTCTTTGTAAACGCTGGTGAACATTTTGATATGACAACTAGAATTTAGATAATGTTTGTTTGTACCTCAACCGCTTGGGGAAAAAGAACCGACTTCTCGCAGTAAAAAAGTAAGACTTGATTTTCTGATGAACTGACATATAGCAACAACTATTTATTTTTAAAATTACTTATTAAACTAAGGGTCTGATAGAAGTTAAGCCGGATTTTTCCAAAACAAAGTCGGAGTTCGCTTTATAAATCATAACCTAAATATTCTATGCATATTTCAAGAGTGTTGTAATTAAGTGTGCCTGTAGCAGTTGTCAATACCGAGCAAGCATCGAGCGGCAATAAAGTAGGTACCTACTTATATTGTATGAGAACCCCTTAGGCATTTACTTAGTTTAAATTGTTTTTGACCAACGAAAAAACAGAGGCGTTAACTTTTTACAGAGTAGTCCGATTTTGATAATTCTTTTTTTACTGGAAAGAGAATATCCTGATTCCCGAAGTAAGTCCCATATAAAGGGAAACAAACAACCCTAAGGCACTTCACTCACTAATTGTAAGTATAAGACTTCGTCGTTTATGAACCGATTTTGATGTTTATTTTTTTGTTAAAAAGAGGATGATATTTCAAAGGTGGTCCCGAAATGTACCTACACCCATAATAAGGATATCAAGGTGTGATGATAATGTGATGAATAGACCAGAAAAATCGAGGGGAACTTTAAAAAATCGTACGGGCGACTGGTATTGGTTGAAGTTGGTCCTTTTTTCTTTAAGATTATACTTGTTTCAAGAATTTTTGAGAGAGAGTAGTCAGACGGACTCCTAAAATTATACAGCGGAGTTTTAATAAGAGAGGATCCTTCCTGTTTTACCGAACCCTAAAAAACTAAATAAATAAATAACTAGGAAGATACATAACGTAGACACGTTCGAAATACCTTACGAGGTCAAAAGTTACCCAGGCAACCTACCTAATTTTAGTAATTACGTAGATAGAGATAGACAGGCAAGTAGGTGCCGCTGACAGTAACTCCACAAAACAGGCGCATTATTTCGCGGAAACCACTTGCCGACACTCCTTTACCTAACTGATGACATGCAGATTCGCCACTGCAATAGAATGACACGTCGACCACGCCTCTCTATAAAAGGGGGAGATCATTGTCATGGCTAAATAATACGGTAGCGATGCCCAGCATGATGAGAGGCTCCACTCGACTTCTGTTTGTTGTTCTTATTGCTACATACATCGCGGCCATTTATGGATTTAAGGTAAGAAATCATAATAACTTAATAAAGCAGGAACCTTAACGACATGCAGATAGGTAGGTATACCTATTGTTTGCGTATTCGCTGACTGTAACTGACTGTGCCCCACAATAAACCTTGACGACGCGACGCTCAGGGAGCTTTGAAAAGGGTTCGGCATTTTTCTCTAGGAAATTCGATATGGATCAGCACGTTAGAAATCTGAAGTGGCAGTAGACCCAACAGATACATTGAAAATTGATCAGAGTCGATGAGGAAGGCTATAATATAATGCTGATATCAAAATGGAAAACCCAGGGTTTGGCGCCCCCCGGCTAGATGTTCAGACGTCCTAAGGGCAGCGGCTGGAAGCCCATAGATGTAGATTGAATTGGTTCAGTGCCTCTAGAGGGGATAGGGGACACAGTAGCCGTCCTATGGCTGTGTAAGTAGATATGTAATATGGTTAGTGCTTGGTACTTAGCATATTAAAGAACATAATATGCTAAAAATCGATCATTACCTTAAGTAGGTAGAAATTGTATAAAATACCTAAATTTGTTTTTAAATACCTATTCCCAATATCAAATATAATTTTCATACAACTTATATTTTTCTTTTTAATTTCAACAGATTGATCAAGATTCACTTCACAGTGGTGAGTACTAGTTAACTAATTATATTTTACAACTAATTGCATTTGTATTTAAAAGTAACTGGGTAAGTATAACCCTACCTTAGGCCTACCTACCATAAGTGTATCTGTTTTCGGCTTATACAGCCGGGGAGAATCCGAAAACAGATCACAGTGGCGTGCAATTGGAGAGGCCTATGTCAGCAGTGGATGAGTATGGGCTAATGATGACGGTGATGAAGAGTATACGATGTACGTGTGTCCGCCCAAGCATAACACCTAGCTGGCTAGTACCTATAGGTATATTATTTGTACTATCACGTTCTCTATTGGTAGAAGGTACATAGTCCAAAAATAAAACATGAGTAACTACCTACCTATTGCGCATTTACCAGATACTTAGTTCTTAAATACCTTTATTTATAGAAAATTATTAGAAAATATACCTATAAAGGTGAATAAGAACTCTATTCTTATTAAAAAAAAATAAACTCCGCACACCAATCCTACTGTGCGGAGTTTCGCTTCACCGTATGAGCTTTGCGTTATTAAAAAGAGATCTCGAAAGAGACTCACTAAAATCATAGTGATCGACTCAGGAAAGAAACTTTCAATTTTCAGATGATGGCTGGCTAATACGCGGAAAACGGGACTTAGAAGCATTTGATGATGTGGATGAATATCCTTCTGCAAACCAAGAAGAAGAGGAATCTGGATTCTGGGATAGAGTTGTTAAAATTGCTATGAAAATATTTAGTAAATTTGTTGATTGGTTGAATTCATAAAACGAAAAATTAAGTTCACAAACTTTTATTTACTTACTGTGTTTACTGAAACCCTGGAACAATGGGCTGAATTTATCTTACATAATTAAATAATACTTAGCTCTAAAAATATGATCTCTCACTATTATTACATGATCACTCACTATTACTGTAGAGTTTTACAATTGTAATGCAAACCATTTCAAATCTAGCTAGTCCATGGATATATTATTATGTCCTATATCCATTGCCACCCCAATATGTTTAAAAAATAATATATCAAGAGAGATAATGGATTTGAAAATAAGACATGCAGTATTACCAGTGGATAATGGCAGTAGTGGCGCTCACCCATTAAGCCTATTTCATAAAATATCAAGATTTGGTTTAAGACAGTTGAGGTCTAGATCAAGTGGGTTGTATGCTTGCTGCCGGAGAAGCTGATTTACATAATGAATTTCAGCATCATCAACAAATGGTAGGTTAGATTTATTTTTTAACATTAATGCAATAGATTCAAGCTTGCTAGCTACTGCAGGATTCCTTTTAAAAGCCTTGCTGTATAGTGCTGTATCCAGTAAACACTGTCTTAGTAAATGCACTGTCTTATCACTACATTTTATGGGTTTACCTTCCAGAGCATTTGCTAAAGTAAAGTAGACTTCACTAAAATTGAAATTTGCTGTAAACGTCGGGTCTGGAATATGTTCAAACTCTGCAATGAGCTGCAGAGCTGAAGCAGTTTCAACATTGAGATTTTCTGTACTGATTTGATCTGTTATAAATTTAGACCAACTATAAAGAGGTGTGCTTGTGCTCGCCTTCGCTTTTGTTTTCGTACTTTTTGGACTTTTTTGTCTCTCCTTTAAACTTGCATTTATATTTCTCAGATAACAATGTATTGCCTCTTCTATTTCCCCTTCACTTTTACCAATATACTTTGCTATTTGTTCAATTTCGGTTGATTTATAAATCTTCAATGATTCATATAATTTAAATTTATCCTCTTTGGTCCAGTTGCTGTTCAGAGTGATTGTAGTCATTTTTAATCTGAAACAATAAAATTAGCAAATTCATTAGGATATCAAATATTATTACATTAGTAATATAAGTATGAGTAGTATTTTACAATAACAGTGGATCAACTACCAACCGGAGTGGACTAGTGGTCACGGCACTGGGCTTTAAGACAACAGTCCATAGTTTTATTCCCACCTCTGCCACTATGTGCAAGTGTTTTACCCAATGCAGGTAAGTACATCTGTCAGTAATTCATAAAAAGTAGGTACAGTAACTACTTTTATATAGTCAGTCCCAAATTCATTTTCTTTTGATTTAAGCTTTATAATATTATGCCTATACATGTACAGTATTTTTTTTTACATTTTTTTTATATGTTCGGCTGTGTTTAAAAAAATCCCTGTCACATTCAATATATAAAAAAATCCCTAAAACAGGATAGAGAAATGGGTCACCTGTAATTCATGAACTTATTCCAAAATGTTCCTGTAAGTCATATATGACTCATCAGACAGGGAAGTTGCTAGAGTTGGGCCAGGTGGGTTTCACTATTACACAGGAGAGACTACAGTCAACACAGTCTCATTATAACCATTAACACATAGTTGTGCACACCAGGATTATTGATTTTAAACCTTAATGGTAATAGTGTGTAATGCTTTCCCAGTGGTAATAATGAGACCCACATGTAAAATGCTTCAATTACATATTGTAAATAAAAATTAGACTAAAAAGTGCAGTGAAGGTTAGGTAGATCCTACATAGAGACCTACCTTAGGTAGATAGTAAGTTTATATTTTTAGTGACATATCGTTGCTATAGGTTCTGGAACCACTTTAGTTGGTATTGTAAAGGTTACCAACAGATTAAAAGTATTCAACATCTCTACATATTTTGATTGGATATTTATAGATGAAAACATAAGTAATTATTTTCAATCTATCTGTACCTACTTATTAAAAGGTACCTACAGATAAGGCAACAAGGTATCTGCAACAGATACAAGCAGTAATAGGTATGTAATACTTACAACACTGAAGAGACAGAGTTTCACTCATTGGGTTTACTGAAACTTCTACGTAGGTTCGGGCCTGTTTTGCCAAGTTGTAAGGAAATGGGCAGGAGGTATTTGTATATATTTGAGTCTGAAATAAACAGCAAAACAAGAGAAATAACTTTAATAAAAATAAATTGCCACCGCTCTCAACCACCAAAACAAAACATTGTTTTTTTGTTGTTTGACATATCTGTCATTATAATTATTACTGTGTCAATCTCACTGTCAACTCGCATTGTTGTCAGTTCTTTAGATGTTTCGCGCGGGAAGTGATGAGATATACAAATACTATTATAGCTTAATTTCACTGCCTTTGTGTTAGTGTGGTGAGAATTAACGTAATAATGCTGGTTGGTGATGAAAATTATGTATTGGAAGTGGGAAGTAAAGTAAATCTCATGGAAAAATTGCATGTACAAAGACAAGATTGCAGGTAACCCGTCTGATTTACCGTAGGTACTTAGTTTAATCTTTGGCAATTGGCGCAGCTAGATAGAGATGGATTGTATAATAAGTGTCATTGATAGATAGATATATATCTTAAGCTATAAAATGAACTAAGATTCACAGATCAAGGGGTACACAAATCAATTTATAAAAAATTTTCCGTGTAAACATTAGCATGTGCGTGGTGAGTGACGTCCGTGACGTTTTGATGCCGCAAGACGACTGATCGGAGAGCATGCCCTCATAAACCACTTGTATGGAACGCCCTATCTAGTACGCTAGTACTATAGAGATCGTTGGTCCACCTTACGTTAACATTTAACGAGATTGGAATATTTCCGTGAACTAATTCTAATTGGATTTCTAACATTATATGTTATAAGTTCCAATGTTCCCTCATTGCGCCGAAAAATGGAGTTGGTGAGCTAAAATGTTACTTAAAACCCAAAAAACCGACACATTTTTTCTAATCAATTAGAATGGTAACTATCCTTCTAAAACGTTGTTGGTTTGCCTTTCGAGAAAAACACAAAATCTACATTTTGTTTTAGCCAAAAGGATTCTATGTTGTTAATGAAGTTTGCCATTTACCTTCACATAAAGTTAATAATTTAAAGTTAAGACACATAATCAATGCAACTAACATTGTGATATTATCGTGAAGTCAACAAAATGTCAATGAAGAGCGTTTTGAAAAGAAAGGAACGTCCATTACTTGTGAGTTGTGTTATAAATGCTAGAGAAGACCTTTACTTTCAACTAGGATATGAATAGTGATAGCTAAAAATGTCTATTAGCAAAATATTTGCCCTGTTGCAGGTCCCACCCTGGAAGCATAGGTGATAAACACTGTACCCACTTTATAAATAAAAAAAAGTTCAATGTTTTATATAATTAAAAGCTTTATATTTAGTATTTTTATTTACAATTGGTGGTAAAATAAAACAGCAAAATGGAAGGGATAACGCTACGGACTAGGACTCGTGAAACGACTCTATCTATCCAGCTTCTTGAACAAAATAAATTACATTGTATTGCTACAAAAATATAAATGCAGGTCTCATTATATTATATAACTACAGTTAGTTAGGTGTAGGAGGTTCACTCTTCTGTTTTCGAACACAACTGCTCTAGGAATACTGCGACGAATTACGACTTTCCAAAAAAGTCTTATTTATGTTCACAAATAGAGGTGACAAAATTACATTTACTTAGTAAGGAATAATAATATAACTTATAAATTAATATCTTAGAATGTGACATCCAACTTTCCCTAATCAATTAAGTAGTAATACTTAAACAATAACATCAATTAAGATATAACTCATAATAACGCAAATCGTTATTTAACTTAAATTGTAATGCATAAATAACAGTTAGGAAGTATCTACATGAAAAAGAAAACAGAAGACAAATATAAATGCATTTTACTAGGGTGTCACAAATAGAAATAATGAACACGGTTCTAAGCTATATTTTAAAGGTACAGAGATGGTATCAAAACACATGGGGTTCATTCCCAGGTCATGATTAAAAAGCCTATTAGGTATAGAAAATCAGTGGGTGTTGGTGGGATTTGTTGTTGAGTTATTCTATAATAGTTCTTCTCCCGAAAGAAAAGAGTACAGTTTTGAGAAGTTTCTGAAATAGCCAGCCAGATTAGATTCGGAAAAAAATATAACATTAAGTTAGCCAGCGGTTTTCACAATGAGCTGGAGTGAAAACTTGAAGATAACGTCAAACAGAAAAAATTAAAACTAAATCTTAAATAACTATATTATCATAAATAATATTACATAAGTAAATAATGTGTGAGAGACGCTTTAGTAATGCGACAAAACAAAACAATGTGGTGGGGAAACTTAAGAACTAATGGCGCTAGTATCGACTGTACCGTAAGAGCGTGCTTGGTGAATAATCATGTGGTTGAGAGATTACCTGAGACAGGTTGTCTACCAATCACCTCGTTTCGGTAACACTTTATACCAACCGTAACTTCTTCAGTTTCCAATTCCCATTACACAGCCACATAGCTGCATAATTAGGCCTTGTGTAGGTGCGTGCGTACATCATCAGGAACTATTTGTAATCCGGCACGTTTGTGTTAATTAATAATTGATTAAAAAGCAAAAGGAGAGAAGAAAAGCTGGTTGTGAGATTCCTAGATTAATATACATAAATGACAGCGAAAATTCAACACGGTGGCGTGGCGTCACACGCTTCCGAAAGCGGGCAGGGAAGATCCGCATGACGCAATACGTACCTAAACAATAAAAGACAGGTTCCAGAAAACTAGCGCCGCGCCGCGGGAAAAAAGCAAGTTAAAGTTTTTATATTACGGATTGTATCTAAATAAGCATATGAAATACTTTCACTCGTCACTTTCCTGTCTTCTTCTTGTACAGCGGGAGTGTTTTTGACACTTAAATAACATTTTTACATATTTTGTAATTGTCGTAAACAATATTTCGTAGTATTACAAAACAAAAAGTTATTGAAAGTATTTTATATTCCATGATTAAAAAGGTCCAATCAAAGGTCCCATTAAAAATAATATTTCCATTAAACAGCAGTGGCGCTAGTGTACCGCGTACCGACCTCATAACAATATCAGAATAACTTATTAAATATGTATATAACTCTATAATACGCAGTAAAGTAGTTTTTTTTTATATTGAATGATATAACCATTGTTTAAAAACAGTAAAAAATTACATTGAACCATATACCCTATGTATAATAATGAGTCTTGTAACAAGTTGTAAGGTCTCTTGAAAAAACGGCAGTGATGTGGTAAGTAACACTTGTTTGTAAAATATACATATATTTACTATTTGTGATAAGCGCCGACAAAATGGCATAAACGAATATCATTTAGGCACTTCTGATTAAATACTCACATTGAATTGAAAGTCTTTCGTTATAGATTCAGGTTTAATTGACAACATTTCGTCAAATACGTCAACTCCTACAAAACCTTCGATTATTTCCCCTTTTTATGTTAAATTTGTTTGTTTTTTTTACAGTTTTCGTGACAAAGGGATTCACTTTACTACGGGAATTAAATATGGACAAATTACACCTACAAATAATAAATGTTGTCAATTATGTTTGTCTATGTTTAATATAATATATTATTTAATATTATTTGTATTGAAAACATGAAAACATACACATGTATTTTCAATAGAACGCCATGTCTAAGTTTACTTATTCAGACACAACTATGATAAAAAATAAGTTTATTACAATATATCCGTCATGCCAAACTGTCAGAGCTTACGAGAACACATTAGCGCAATACATTCGATTGACATCCGAACTACGAAAATTCAACGATTTTTTTTTTACACGCACATCGCATCACACACATCTAGAGGTAGTTATAGATTATATTCATCATAATTATCTTAAACATCAATGTGGGTGTGCATTATCATATCGATTTGGCAAATAAAGAACTAATTTACTAGCAATGTTCAACATCAAACTATCAGGCACGTCTTACATCGTCACGAACAAACATGTGGGGGAGGGGTAACGTATTGTTCATAAAATAAAATTTCGGATTACTAATTTATTCGAAACATTCCCGTATTAGAACCTCTTATATTCACTTGCATGTAGTGATCTACAATAGACTAGGCGTAAAAAAGCAGCCAATCTACGTAGCCGACTTAACAGAAGGACAAGTGGTGCAGTTCCGTATTTATGACAAGTAAATCAAGTACACATACCCTCTGAAATAACGTTTGTTCTGCTATAATCGAACAGAGGCAAACTGTTGTAAAGTGACACTTGAGGTTGGTTGGTTGCACTTGGTTGCAAAACGAGTGCTGCGTTGAAATTGTCACACACATTTTAATGTTACGAGCATCTGAAACTCACGCTACCACAGTAATGAACACATTACAGCGCAAGCATAGCAACATCACTCATAATCTCGAAACTCGTTCGAGAATTCATCAGTAAAGTCCTAATACGGGTTAGACGTTATCTGCACCAGCAGTGGTGCGAGGCGAGCGGCGGTCATCACTGCGGCTGCGCCGTGGCGCGGGTGGCGGGGGCGGCGGGGGCAGGCAGGGGAGGGGACAGCTGGACGTGTCGGCGCCGCAGCAGCAGGGCGGGCTGGGCCGCGAAGGCGTCGAAGGAGACGTCGAGGAAGAGCTCCTGCAGGAAGCGACGCGCGCACATCATGTAGGAGCCGGCGGCGAGCAGCGCGCACACCTCCGAGTACACGCACGCGCTGCGGAACACCTCCGGGTGCTGCTGCTTCAGCGATATCAGCGCCGGACGACTCTAAACAACACAAATACAAAACTCATGATTAAAGTTAAAAAAATGTACTAGCTCTTATCATGTCTCATTTTTATACATTATGCATGCTCTACTGGAATGTGTCCCATGCCGATCTAGGATGTCAATAAAAAGAATGCATCAGCAGTCTTTCTGTCTGACATGTCGTGACAGGAACCGAATATGGGATCTGGAGATTTAAGTGTATTGATGCTAAGAGCTTTTTTTTTATCACTATGAACAAGCGTTTGATCACCATCCTGCCTGATGTTAAGCAGCGATGTGGTCTACGACGGAGCACACTTGTTCAGAAGGTACTTGTGATTCTTAATTCCTTAATATTGTAGCCGACTGACGTAGTCGCTCTGTGACTAAAGTCCCTAAATAAATAAAGATTAAAAAAAAAAAAATTGTAGCCAATGGGTCCTTGTGGTCCTAAGATTCTGTCCCTCCCTCTTTTTCGTCTAGTAAAATTACCTGTCTGTGATGTATAGGGTTTGCCATGTAGAGCGCGTGGTGCAATACTTGTGCCTGTGGCGTGTTGTGCTCCTCGCTCTCGGGGCTTGGACTCTTCGCCGTCTCCTGCTCGCTAGTGCTCGCTTGCGGGCTCTCTATCGCTGCACATACAGTACATATTTTTTCAAATACCATTTGGTCATAGTTGTGAAGTTACAATTATATCTCACGACACACAAATAATGTTGCGAGTATCTTTGGACGCGTAAGTGAATAAACATTCAATACGAGATCCAGACATAAACATCTGTTTTTCTCTCGTGATTGAACTTGTGTTTATGTGTTGTATTGAAAATTTGAACATTATCCGTAACAAATCTCTGTTGGCTCTTAAATTTGGTGAAGCCACGCGACATAATCCATTTTCCATGACATTTGACACAATGATATTTTTCGTGACCTACGCACATCAAAAGTGTCTAGGGATCAAGTACATTTTAGAAGATTGCAATCAAGAATATATTTTACAAAAACTGAATTCATTCATAATTTATTCAAAATGTGGTGATAAGTCATTGATACAGGCATGTGGAATTAAGTAGGAGACCAATCCAGAAGATTAGATTTGATTTAAATAAATTAGTTTTTTTTAGAGTTTGTAAATGTTCTTGATCCCTAGACACTTGATGTGTGCATGTTTATTAATTTCGTCATAGGAAGATAAGACACATCTACACACACAATTTAAAATACATGACATATTTACAAGTTCTAGTGGTGATCATGGGACACCAACGCCCCGTAGAGCAACTATTATAATAATAATAAAATATATCCGATGTCACGTCATCAAACGCAAATGAAAATCACTGAGGATTAAATTAAAGTCTATCGATTACCAAATAGTTGTACTTAACACTTGCAGTAAACATGTAAAAAATCAGCTCAGTATTTTGTAATGTCGATGGAATGCCTCGTTCAAAAATAGGAAATTTAACATGACATTTACTTGCCACATTTTGTGACCTAGTTCTATAATTAAATATTAATGTCAGAAATAAGAACAACGTGTTAAACATGGTATTGCCAACCGTATTAATGAAACGGATATAAACCTATGGTATTTCTAAGACACAGACACAGAACGTATAAATGAGCTGAACTGACCGGCAAAGAAGGCTTCCCTGAGTTGGTGCGAGGAGGGCGGCCTCGTCCGAGCGCATTGTAAGCAATCACCGCCAGAGTGCCGCCACACGGCCTCCCGTTCTGAAGCAACATTACACGTCACCTCTATAGGTACTCTTCTTACATGTCTTCAAGCCACCACTGACTAGTACACCTACTAACGTACGCAAGTTCCTGCGTCTCGAAGCGCCACATCTTTCTATAGAATGTGTCAGAGCAGTCGTAACTATTGAGTTATCTACGAGGCTATCGCCAAAACTGTGTGCTATTAAGCATCGTCGCACGATGCAGAGATTGCGCACCCGTCCGCTATATCCCGTTGTAGGCGGGGGATTAGGTACTTCAAGATGTCTCGAGAAACTTTGAGGTACTACTCTGACAAGAGCAAAAAAAAGTGGCGCACCAAGCGTGTCTACTTTTTACGTTGAACATGACTTAACGACAACTGTAGGTAGCTTAGAGCCTCAACTTAAACAGATAACGTTCCGAAAAACACCGATTCGAGACTCAGCCAGTGACGGACACGACTAAAGAATAACAGGTCGACGAGCAGTAAGGATCTGCGAAAGAGTTAATCTGTTTCGATCGGTATCCGAAATCCGACACAAAGAGCTCTTTTTAAAAGCTTTTATTTTACCTTTATACTCTTTTTTGCAAATCTCCAGGTAAAGGTATTTTAGACTTATTGACCTAGATAAACTCATTCTGAGCTAGAGATTACAGAAAACAAAAGTTTATGTATACCAATAGGTTTAAATATAACGATGGTACATAATTCAACATCAAACAACTAAACCGGACAAATTGACGAGCCCAATTCCTAGCTTTCCTTTCTGATTGCTTAAAATAACGTGTGATTCAAATTTATAGTAAATAGTTATTAATCATAGACAAAACGAACCATAACTGGTTATTGAAAACTTTCATCCGAAAGAAAATTCTGTGAAGGTACCTTTGAAGTTAGAGGTGTTTTCTAGCGAGGTGTGCAATTTGGAGTCGGCAGCCATTCCCGTGTCCAACATGAAGCTGGTGTCCCCGGTGAAGCTGTCAAGGGCCGCCTCGTCGCCCGAGGCCGCGTCGCCCCTGCAATGGATTATTTGTATATTTTTCGTCCAGAGAACTAGCCCATCACCACGCAAGCTTTACTTGCCATTTGGCGTACAGGGAATTCTCTGGAGAAAAACTTTCGATGTTGATTATTTATAGTGAACAACGTGATAATGAATAATTGCAAGTCGCTTCGTTAGAAATTCGGTATTTCCGCATAAAATATTTAGCGGTTTTTCTGTAAAAAATATTTGTGTAATCAATGGGGAAGAAAACACATGAAGTAATCTCTAATTTCGCTTGACAAAACAGTACGACTGATTAATGTTAAACTCTTAAGGGACTAACATAAATAATATACAAACATTTGACAATATGCTAGTTTTGGCACGATTTAAACTAAAATTTTCATTTTGACAATGTGATTTATAGAACATTCGTTTCCTAATACACCCAGTACAAAACAAAAAGTTTAAGGCCAACGTTTTGGTTGTTACTTACGATTTTTTCGAGAATCACAACTCTACAAACTTGTCTATGTAGTCACGGACAATGTAGCATTCTAATGATGAAATAAATATCGAAATCTGTCCAGAACCTTTCTTTCGTTACAAACACCCATATAGAAATAACATTCTTTCCTCTTTATAATATTAGTATAGACCAACCTAGGAAATAAGTCCATGATATTGAGTGGCAAACAAATCCCCCTGTACTGCGCGGTTGCGACAGTCGCGGGTCGCGGGCTTCTCTCCTTGCGTCCCGCGGTAGCGGGGCGTTCTGTGCTCGCTGTACTCACACTTATTGGCTTCCAGTCGTATTGGAGGAGACTGATGGAAATAATATAAACAAAGTTTTGTAGTGAAGTTATGATAGGTCCGGCAAACTGTCACAGTGGCGCTGTCGTAATTTTTATCATTATTTATAGTCGGCGTCATCTAAGAAGCAAATACTGACAGGTCGATTGACATGATTAACCTAGCCTGGTAATGTTGTACAATATTGGCACGATTGGATTTATATTAGAATCTATTTATGAGTGTGACTTGATACCATCAATTAAAGTTGTATATATTTTATGAGCAACTGTCAATGTATACTGACAATGTTGTTTCTCTAGCTGTGTATAGCATATTACATTATCGAAACGATGCAACGTCGATTCATGAACAAAAAAATCACAGCACCAATAATTTATGGAAATGAACAAAGACCAAATAGAATGTTCAACATACGATGATTTTAATATATAAGTTGGAACAAAACTTGACCAAAAACACTGTTTAATAAGCTATTTTAATGTTTACAGTACATTTTTTTTCTTAGTACTTTAATTAAGGGTGAAAGCGTAATAAGACAACAGCCACCGCGAGTCAAACAAATCAGTCTTACCTCATCCTAGCCATGCGTTCCTTGGTAGCCTTTCCACGATCCCTGAGCGAAGAGAACGGGCGGGATCTTCTTGCTGACTCGCTGAGTATCCAACTCAGTTCTTCGGCTTCGCTCGGACCGGACGCCGAACTCTCCGACAGATGAGGTCTGGTAATTAATATAGCCTTTAGATATTCCAACCAGTGAGTTATCCTTGTGCTGGTTATGTCAAAATATATTAATTCATTGTTGCTCTGTAAAAACTTTCACAGAAGTCTTTTTTTAATGAAACGCGTGATGAAACCTTTAATAAAAAGACTAGTTGTAATATAAGTTTGTTTGAATGGAGAAGTACGCCGATTCATAAAGGTAGATGAGGTGTCGTTGTTGGCGTCTGTGTCAGTCACCTATGTGTTGGCCTCGTATTATAGACAAACCACGTAACTCGCGGAACGCCCACGTTTAAACGTGGGTGGGCGCGGGGTACCTTTGCGGGAGTGAAGAAGCGCGCGCAGGACAGGGAGCAACAGTGACATTGCTTGCCCAGTACTCTAGCGACATCCGAGGAGAGCTCTAAGTTCCACTCTTAGAGCAAATATATTAAAGTGTAGATTAGTCTTTTCTTCCTCCTTCTTTGAAATAACACCATATGTAGAGTAAAAATTGACAAATATTACCTTCTATGCTTGTTGAGTGATTTCAGCGTAGCGTATCCCGCCATGTCTTTTTGGCTAGGAGGTGAGTTCGCCACTTCCGGTGCGGTGAAACCTGTATTGGAATGTGTGGATTAAAAAAAATGTCATATTGCTTGGATGAAAGTGGTATTATAAAGTTATTCTCAGTTATAGTGACAAAGGCAGACCAGTGCTGGTCAACGTCGGTTCGATTATTCAGTTTTGATGTGGCAAACATGTTTTCTTCTGCATGTTTGGTCAGTAAGTAAACGATCATTTGCCCATAAAAGAGATAATAATATATACTAAGACCGTTCAATAGATAAGTAATAAGACCATTGTAGTCGAGTCGCGTTAAATATGCTGTACATGATTTTGCAAATCTTTTGTATGTGTGGGTGAGCGCGATCAAGTATCAGTTTCTAAATTGTGCAGACTAAATAAGGCAGTCTGAATAAGAACCGCGAACCGTGTGTCCACACGCATTAACTGCTTGCGCGTTCAACCCTCCCATACTAAAGCTAAAATACTCGTGGTGTAAACTTTATTTCACACCCTCTCATCAGCGCATCTCTTACAACCATTTCCTCCAATTTCTCCAGTAGCTCTTTAGGTCAACAATTTTATAACGTTTGTAAGCTAATAAAGCTGGGGGTCCATTTACAAGTAGAATTTATATTTATAAAGCACAAATAAAAACTAACGAATTGCTCAATCAAAATTGCTTGACCGAGAGGTTTGAAATTTGGCATATAGGTTCCAGTAAGAACGGATTTTGAAAAATATTGAAGGGGCGTAGTAGCCGTACTATGAAGTATGAAAGTAATGCTGCATGCACTGTGTAACAGTGACAGCGCTATACCATCCATCTAGTGCTGTCCCTGTCACATAACGTAAACGATGGCATGTTACGACTGCAGGCAATGTAACACGTGGTGTCGAAATTTATATGAAAAAGTAAAACTGCGCGAATGAGCTGTGCGGTGACGGCGAGTAGAATACATTTGTGTCACCGCCCCAATACAACTTTACACGTCTTGGGGTCTGTGCGCGGCGACCGAGGGAACTCTCCAGAAGTTAAAGCAGCGCAGCAGCGCCCAAGTTAAACCACAACATCACTACGCTCACCAATCCGCCTGGCTGCAAGCGTGGCGAAAATTGGGAGATGCCAAATGATGATGATGTGATTGGGGGAGGCTCTAGTTCAGTAGTGGAGAGCATGTGTGTGAGGAGGCGAACGAGTCCGGTAGTGGGTATACAGACTGGCGGCGGAGCAGCGCGCGGCGTGGTGCGAGGCGCGCGAGCGCTGCGAGGCGGGCCCGGCGGCCAGCGCGCCGTGCAGCCCGTGCACGCCGTGCAGCCCGTGCAGGCTCGACGAGCTCGGGATCGGGGACAGCGTCACCACGCGCTCCCTGCAATGTTTTCATTTTAATATTTTTAATAATAATTTATTTCATCAACAAAAATCAAATACATAAATTCCAGTATTTGAGACAGCACTTTGAGCAAAAAGTATGCTTGTACTGTTCTGCCCCGCTCTTCTGCGTCTAATACAATGAAAACGTTTACTACTTATGAGGTATATCTACATCATAAGTGGTTTATGGTTGGACTTTCTCAACACGCATACATAACAAAATGTATTTTGTGGACTTATCGTAAAATGTGATAGCGATTCATTAAGAGAATAGGTGAATAATATTGATAATTATACACTTCACGCCTTTTAATTCCAAAGCGGGGCAGGCAGAGACACTTGCGAAGCAAATGCCCATGGTTCACCAAGTGTATTTAACCCAACGTGACAGAAGGTGAGCCTATTGCCGTTATAGGGTTCACACACCTTGTGGTGTGCGGGTTTCATCTTGTTACAAAAGTTTCTGAAAGTTCAATAATTTACCCAAATAATAAAAAAAGTACCAAAATATAACTAACAGAAGTGACCCTGGTCCTACAGATAAAAAAATTTTGGACTTTGTAAATTCCTCATTACTAACTGAATGTTACCTTAACGCTACCATGACACATATTCTATTCCTCAATATAAGTGAACAAGTTATAATACTGCCTAACTCTACCTGAATTTTTTAGTAACTTAACAATAAAAAACATACAACAATAAAGTAAAAAAAACTTACGGAAACGTATATCTCCCAAGCACAGAATCACAGCTGCTGACACCGCTCGTACTCGATTCACTCGTGTTCCTCACTCGCCCTTCATGCGCGTCGAGCGAGTTCAATCGCCCGATGATCAATCGATTCTCCGCAATGGGATACGGCCGTTCGAAACTCGAATAATCCCGCAACGTATCGACCGTCCGAGATTCGGTGAGCGTCAACGATTTGTCGTGTGCGTATCCGTGCGACGGTAGCGTGTGAGATTTTCTTTTGTCCTGAGGTAGTGTTTTTGCATCGACCGTATCTGTATTTTTCTCTAAGGTGGATCGGTTTCCGGATGTTTTGGTAATGTCTGATTGTAGGCTGTCGGCGGCGCTGTGTTCAGAATGTTCGCTGAGGTCAAGGTCACGGACCCGCCGCCGGCCCGGAGAGGTGATGAGGTAGTTGAGGTTGGCACTGGCCGGACCGCCGGCCGTACTGTCGTCCTCTAGTATGGGGAACTGCTCGTTGCGCGTATGACGGACGCTTACCCAACCTGTATGTACATGTATCTTCAAATTTGGTTTCTTGAAGAGGAATCAATTGGTAATTTTGATAACATTCTCAAATTGATTAAAATTGGAGTTAGGTTGTAAGAGTCGATTTATAACAATTGGTATTACATAAATTATATTGTTGGTTTAGATATAAAAAAACGTAAGGGCGTCTTTGTATGTCTAAGGTTTTATTTAAAATCACAGAAAGATCTGTTTGCCAGATTACAACTTTAGCGTACCTACAACTTTGTACACATTACACCTTACTTACCTAATTGTGCTATTCGTTGTGCTCCAGCACTATCCGACGCTAATAATGATAATGCCAACAATGCAGCAGCTCGTACGCTGTGAATAATTAAATAATAAAAACATGACATTAATTTTGACTAAAATTAAATAATTCTACGTAGAAACGTTACGGAATAAACTGTTACACATTGATGTTACATAATCTGTTTTAACGCGTTTTATTCCAAAGTGACCTTTTAATTTCAAGACAAGTTTAGGTTATTGATACTAGTCTATCAAAATGCTAATTCTACAGATTATGTGGATGTGAACGTATTAATTGCCGTGGGGACAGATTTTATACATGTTCTAATGTTAATATTTGCTCAGCGCGAACGCCAGGTAAAGGAGACAAGGTAAACTATTTTAATAGTAAGGGTAGGGTGAACTCACCTATAAACGGCGCAGTACTTAGCGAGCCTGACGAGCAGCACACACACAGACTGCTCGACGCTTCCCCCAGCCACCTGTTGCACACACTCCCCAACTCCAGAATGTCCCAGCGCCCACAGGGACGCCTTCAACTCCATTATCTCTTGTTCGTTTGTACAGCGCGCTTGTTTCAGTATCTGTTAAGGAAATACGAAAAAATAATAATGTGTATGTTCAGTAATGGTATTATTTTGTATTAGCAACGTCTGTAATATATCTGCTATATTTGTGATTTTAACAATACGTACATATATACATGATGATCCTACTACTGAGTTCACACAAACTTAAACAGCTAATCATGCTTTTTGCATGAAGGTTTCGTTTACGTTTCGGGACATTAACACCTGCTGGTCTCAGTCGGATCTCACAAACAGTAGACTTCGGCTTAAAAGGATATTTCTGGCTCAACTAAACATGTCAATACATAATTAAGTTAAAAATAAGAAATATCCTGGACTCATGAGCCTTTAAAATTAGTAGGTATGGAAGTAATGGAAAAAATAAGGCTCAATAAAAAACACTCACCTTGTAATGCACAGCGAGCGCCTGGGCGAGCAAAGTCGGGTGCGTGCGAGCCAAGTCTGCGTGCAAGTGGTAGGCGGGGCGAGCCACGCGGCGAGGCCGGGAGCCGCCCGCCCCGCTGGCGCCGCCCGCCCCGCCCGCGCCGCACAGCGTCAGCGCCTCGTGGATGTCAGACTCCACTAGTCTCACGTACCTAATACGCAGTAGTGACAAATTAACACAACGCTACAATAAAGATGGCCCAAAAAATTGTTTATTGTCTGTGGTAGCGATCCATCTTTTGCAAAAACGAAAAATCCCTTAATCGATGAGTCAAGTTGTTTGTCTGATACTAAAATGGAAATTAGGTCCATACATTAACCGTAATGTACGTACACTACACAGTACTTCATAATAATGTATTGCTTCAATATGCTTCAAACATTCAAGAAACTGACTTTCAGCACTAATTAAAGAGTCTCATGTGATACTTATCTAACTCACTATTATTCACCAAGTATATAGGCGCTTATACAGGGTGTTACAAAAACCTGCAGTGGGAATTGAAGGGCCTATAGAGAAAGCCTTTATTAATGTAACAACATAGAGGAAATTAAGAATATCTTCATATAAAGGAATTAAACTACTTATCGAATTTCATGACCACTTGCTGTTTTGGATATCACTACAAAATCGCGCCCATCCCTTAAGTAAACAATGAAGGAATTGACTTTTGAAATACTAACCTAAGAACGACGATTACCAGCGACATCCACTTATGAATATTGTATTATACGAGTAAATGATTCACATTCGATGAACTACATAGCAGCATCACACAAATATCTCAATAAATTCACAATAAAACTTAATCATATCACCATGTTTTGGTTGTAGATGGGTGACATGTAACCGTCAATCAGACGTCATAAACTAAACATAGATTGATTCACAGACAATCGCAAGATTGCCATTGAAAAAAAATAAAGTTAAAAAAATAAACTAAAGTATGGGCATTCCGCACTTTGTCGCGAATAGGCTAGAGATTAATGAGTAGCATGTAGGAAGGTAGGTAGGCTGAGATCAGTATGTCGAACAGCATCAATATGACTTTTTCGTGGAAGAATAATAATACTGAAACTTTCATTCTCTTAACTGGACTTACTTATTGAAAATGGATTTCTACAGCAATAACGAATATTACTAGATGATTTTATGTGTGGGGGCTGCTGATGGA